>JBBPQU010000135.1:0-35768 GCA_038092655.1 Boletus sensibilis | reverse complement strand
CGCAACATCATCGATTCATCGCTTGTACATTGCAGCGAACTAGCAAGAGAGACAGGATGTATCGGGATATAACTGCAGGAAATCAGAAAACGACTTTGGCATCGAGTTTTGCCACGTCCCGACGACATTCCTCGTATAGTTCCCGGTAATCGTCCTCACCGCCGTCCTCACCGTCTTTCTTCTGTGCCTTGCGCTTCAGATTTGGACATATCATAACACAACTTGTCGGTCGTTTTGTAGAGCTGGCGTGCCCAAGCTCTTCTTTGGATGCCACGAATACATAAGGTATCTGTGCGTCCTCAGAGAGCACAGGGAGATGGGATATGATGTCCATAGGATTTATGTCAGCGGCGAGAACAAGTAACCTGGCAATGAAATGGCGTGAGTGTCGCAAGCAAGACGGAACGGATCACTTGCCCTTGCTCTCCTTTGCGGATACCCTTTACGACCTCTTTTACACCACGTTTGACCTGCCTAGCTTTGGATGCTGATGACAGCATGCGATAATCAAAATGCACGAGCACGGAATCAGCAGGTCAGGACCTCACCTTTCTTGATCGTCTTGTGCAGCTTTTTCACTAGCTTTTTCTGCGCAAGAGGTTGCGCAATAGGGGAAAGGTCCTCAAGGGGGATAGAAATTTCCTCCTTGTCTTTCTTTGTTTTCTTCGTGGGCTGGATCCAGTGGGTGAGACCATGAAGCGCACATTTCGATGGTCAGGAAACGCACCGAGGATGCATCCTCGACTTCTACATCCTCAGCCGGTGGCGCATTCGCTATCTCCTCTGCCTTTCTCTTTTTCTCTTTTTTCTCGCTTTTGTCCTTGCCCATATTGTGAGCCTAGATAGTTGTGGACACAAAATACAGGGAAATGTGACGTGACATGCGTGACAAAAGGAGAGTACTCTATCCATCACCTTAATCAATTTCCTTGGGGCACATTATCGCCCCCCCGAAGCATATTCAACCACACCCAATTGATCCCCTGAAGCTCCGCATCATACCACCAATTTAATGCGATAGTGACATCGCCTGACTGTCTGACAAAGTGCCACCAGCCAACAGGGAGGTACAGTGTCTCTCCCGCAGTCAGTGTAATGTGTATCGGGTGAGCTTCTGGTGGCAATGCGTCTGGAAGGTCAGGGTTTGAGATCGAGGACCATCGCACAGGTGAAGCTTCGTATGATGGAAGGAGATAGAGTTCTGAAGTTGCATCAGCGCGGGTGTACACAGCATGCGGGTATAATCTCTCTATTTCCATGAGCAACGCGACGAGGATGGTGGTGTGTGAAGCACAGACCTTCCAAACACCATCCTTCGCTTGGTGGTAGCAATGTAAAATGTTTGGTACCACGGACGACAGTGTATATGTTCTCGTAAGGGTCTACACGCTTCCGATCAGGCCCTCTGAGAAAGTTAGGAGCCGGTTACCGTACCACTGTGTATGCTTGTAACGCTGTCGCTGCCTCCGATCCACAGATTTACGGCGTCAGGAGTCCGATCTAGTCGTTCTCTCAGGATAATTTCAGGACATCGTCACAAACCGATAACGAACTAAGTGCATCACGAACAAAGTTGACTTCGGGAGGGACATCTACTCGCAGGGCGGCGAACTCTGAGGCATCCTCTCCGTTGGAGAAGAAATCCCCCGAATACAAATTTCCGTTCTGCGATTGTAGATAATGGACGTATTTTTCATCTGAGTCGTGGCATGGTCCGATCGTGTCGACCAGCATGAAAATGAATACGACTCACCTGAACGCAACTTCTTGAGAAGGTCACGAAG
This sequence comes from Boletus sensibilis, assembly GCA_038092655.1. Lineage (NCBI taxonomy): Eukaryota > Fungi > Basidiomycota > Agaricomycetes > Boletales > Boletaceae > Boletus > Boletus sensibilis. The sequence continues at coordinate 33,984 of JBBPQU010000135.1, read as the reverse complement.
GGTCATGGAATCTATGAACGGCTCGGCAAAGTATAGTTTTCCGTCCGGCGCGCTGATGACTGCATCTGCTCGACTTGCCGTCATTCAATCATGCTTCTGCGAAACAGTCGCGAATGATTGGGTCATACCCATTTGGAGTCACCGCAACAGAGACGGATTGATCTCCCATTCTTTGAACAAGATAGTCGTCTGTCCATTTTGTCAAAGCCGGAAATTCTACCCCTAAGAGACAGCGCGTTAGCCTCGCTGGATGCAAAGTGGATCAGATTAATACCCCTGATGACCACTGGTCTCGATAAATGGACAAGCCTAACAAACTCCAGGGGCGTGGGTGGGTGATCAAGGACGCGGTATGATGGGCCGTTCATATCTGACCTTTGCCAGTGGGTTTAACCACCCACACCTACTTAGAGACGGTGACTTACCAAAATACTCTCTAGATATCCATTTCAATAGCTCCTTACTGGTAGGAGGCCGCTGTTCAGTGTCCTGATCGTCCGGCATCAACTTGATCAAGTCCAAGTCTCGATGCTTTGAACTACTCCTCCGAGTCCTCGAGTCACAAGACCAAACGCGTGTGACACGTCACGCAACGCGCTCCACTCCCACTTGGACGCGTGCCAAGTTCTATCCACAGTAACACACCCGACCGCGGCTTGGACGGCGCTGGCCACCATCCACTATCAGTATGCCGGAAAAGCGGAGAACAAGAACCACAGGCGGTCAAGCTAAAATCCAACGGGTACCATTTCCGTACGATTCCATATCATGTAACTCACTAGGCCACCCCTCGTATTAGGCAACGACCCAAACGACTCTGAAGGATCTCTTTCAGAGGACAAACTCCGGCACCGGCCTTACTGAGAAAGCACAAGACTCGCACCTCGAACACACAGACTCGGTGGCCGCTTCTCTCCAAGCAGCCGATCCACCTCCTCCCACACAACCATCTAGGCCGCCCAAACCAAGTGCGTAAGTTTATTGTAATCTATCCCAGCTCAAAACAATGTTGCGATGCACAGGTCAGCTATTTCCCATTTTCACGAAGGCCTCTTCCGTTCCAGACAGACTACGAGATACGGTCATCAGCGTGGATGATACCGAGGTAATAGATATCACTGATACTTCCTCCCCCATAGATCTGTCGACAGAACCGTCTTTATCATCTACTCATCAGCTATCTCCTCGTTCGGAATTCAGCCTCGCGGTCTCACATTCACCTCCCCCTTCTCCCATAGCTCTCAACATTCACTGCTGTGAGAGTGCCACGAGCTTGCCGCATGCCGGGACACATGAGCATACGCATACGCACAAAACAAGCAAGAACAAGGAGTTGAATACACGAACTCTGGGGTTAGGAAATGTTGCGCCTCTCCCTAGTTCATGTTCGCAGCATGTTCGAGGATTCCAGCATTCTTATACTTCTGGTCAAGCACCCATCAAGCGTAGCGAACTCCCAAGCTTCCGTCCATCAGATGAAGGAACACTGGACTTCCTCAAACAATGTCAGCAACTGGATGATATTCCGTCAACTCCTTTGGACCATATCCACCGGTCTTTGACACCCCAACAATGCGAAGAGCATCTTCAATCCCTCACCCGTGATTACACGGAATCTCATCCTGCTTTTGCGCGAATATCTGTTCATCGAGGAGGGGTCCCATTACGCCATGCCGAAACGTGGACTCGTCGTTTTCGTCCCAGACGCGCGAACGAAGTGCTGGGTAATGAGCAACACGCTATCTATCTGCGAGACTGGCTTAGTGCACTCGAGCTACGTCTGCGCGATCGCCGGCCAGAGGAGACGGTGTCGAAAGGTGCCACAGCCGGAGAAAATAAAGAAAAAAGTACTTTGAAGCGGGTCGAACCACGAGGTGTGAAGCGACCCCACGTTATTCGAGCCGTAACCAGGAAACGGGGCAACAAGAGGAGAAGAGTGGATTCGGATGATGAGTTGGATGACTTCGTGGTTTTCAGCGACGCGGATGAAGAGCAAGCTGATGACCCATCCGAGGAATCAGAGGATGAGCTCGCATTCTGTCAAAGTACTCTTACTCGCCTCCACAGACGCAGCCCGACTGACACCCACGAAGCACAAAACATCCCTGCTACAGAAGTCAACCACACGACGTCCCAAACTAACTTTGCTGACAACCTGACCAATACCCTCCTTATAACCGGTCCCCCTGGCTGTGGGAAGACTGCCGCGGTTTATGCGTGTGCAGAGGAGTTGGGATGGGAAGTTTTCGAGGTGTACCCTGGTATTGGAAGACGCAACGGTGCAAACTTGGACCATCTTGTCGGAGATGTAGGCAAGAATCATATCGTCCAGACGGTTCATAGGTGTGCGCCAACGAAAATGACTAAATTAGAGGGAAAGGAACCCATGGGACTCCGTGGCTATCTGGCCAAGAGCAAGACGGGACAAATCACTGGATTTTCCAACTCACAGGAAGCAGGGACTCAAAGTGAACCTATCAGCGTGGATGTTGACGGTCCGACGGATGAGCTGCGACCACTGCCACCGAACCAAGAGATGCTCTCGTTGGGCGAGGCGGCCATCTCCGGGACGTGCCAAGCTGAAAGTGATGGATCGAGACCGATCGTTAGGCAGTCACTTGTGCTGCTGGAAGAGGTCGACATCTTATTCAAAGAAGATGCAGGTTTTTGGCCTGCTGTTGTTGATTTCATTCAGTGCTGCCAAAGGCCAGTTGTAATGACATGCAACGGTGAGCCCCTCGTTGTGTCAAGGTGGTCAAGGATGTAGGGATTGACGAGGATTTGTGCAGATCCTGGTCTAGTTCCTCTTGGTGATCTGCCTGTTCAGAAAGTCCTCGTTTTTGAGCCCTGTCCGTCTCCGGTGGCGGCCACCTTTCTCCAATGCCTGTCGCTGAGCGAGGGGTGCCTTGTTCCGCACGAAGACCTGATGGTTCTATATGAAAGCACGCATTGCATAGATGGAGTAGACATAGCGGAGGCGCCGCTTTATCCGAGAACCGAGCCACTGCCGTTGCCAGATCTACGACGGTCTATCACGCAATTACAAATGTTGTGCGCGGGGGCAACGAGAGGGAGGCACCAAGGAGACGAGGCTGAAGGACACGTTCGGCGATCAGCTCGACCAATTTCCGCTGAACGCAGGGTTACGCCGATGGGAAGCACAGCGGAAAGGGAGTGGTGGCGGAAAATGAAGAGTCACAGTGAGCTGATGTCGCATGTCGACGCCCAGCTCTGTAGGCCGCCAGTGGCCACGCGGGAGGTGAAGTTGACACGGATCTGTGGTTGTGGATAGGCTGACTGTGGAGTTGCAGGCACTGAGCATGGAGTTGGGAGGTGGGAGGGATGAAGACGAGATGGGATATGTGGTGCTGTCGATGGGGAGAGAGGGGCTGGTGTATTACCAGCGTGATGAGCTCATTGCAGAAGAAGCCATCCGGTATTCACGTGGTGTACACGAGGAGTGTGCCACGGGTCCGATTGAGGCGTCGATCAACCCCGCGGCAAGGCTAACGAGAGAGTTCCGTGCTCGCGTGGACTATCAATCTCGGATGGTGGACGCGTTGCAGGGCATGGTCGAACCACCAGCCCCTTTGATGCCTCAGAGCAGCGTGTTCCTGGATTACATACCGTGGGTGCGATACATGGTCACGGTGGAGGATATTCTTGAACGACGGGCGTGGGATGGGGTGGGGAAGGGACGAGGGGGGAGATGGACTCGGAATAGTATGCGTACGCGACACGCGCGAACGGTGGGGGTGAGCGAGGGACAACGGGATATGTTGAGGGGGAGTGGGCTTGTACTATAATTCATTTAACCATTTATGGCATTGCTAAGTTGACCACGTGTGTCCCCGCGAGTGAGTCGGAGCTCCACGCAGTTTAGCGCCGAAAGCGGTAAGAGAGACGAGTTCTATAACGTCGACTTTCATCCCAAACAACAAACCCAAATGCCGACCTCCCCACACAGACACTCTCCACTCATCTCACTACCCCCACTCGACTATCTACAACAACACCGCAGAGGCTCTCTCACAGATCCTTCCCTACACGCTTCTTCCCGTCTCCCAGATGGTCCGCATTCCACAACTTCCCCCTCTCCCCGCTCACACAATCCCTTAGCACCCCGCCCCGCCGCAAATTATGTCTTTGGCGACACCGGCGCGTCCTCAATACTTCCAGAGCACTCCAGCAAACAAATGCGCAAAATACTCCGTTCCCCTTCCTTGGATCGCGACCGAGATCACACCCTCAACGGCAAGCACGCTCAGTCCACAGCCAGATTAGACCGTGTCTCCAGTGCGTATTTCTCCTCCTTTCCCCCCACCCCGCGAACCTCTTGCCACAGAAAACATCTCTGGCAACCCCATGAATCTCGACAACGACAGACACTCCCCGCGCACGCATACCCGCCAACACGACGACAGCGACGACAGCTCTCGTCGCCACTCCATCGCAGTAAGTCTCCCCCCTCGCTCTTACTTCTCCTTGGAGACCCATCCACCCCAGAATTCCTCCGACTCCCAATTGCCACATGGCACAAAACGCAAGATGTCCTCCGACCGCGAAGTATTGACTAGCGACGATCTCGATGCTCACCTCGCTGGCCCTGGTGTACCAAGTCCGATGAACATCGATCCCGACGGTCGCGCCCAAAAACGCCGAGGCTCAGCAGTAGACACCCATAGGATGGCACATCTGAGCATATATGATCACCGTCGCCATTCAGTACACGCAGGCGCGATGATTTCTGGGCCAGGCATATCAGGTGCCCCTGTGGCCAACAGCCCGCAGTGGTGGCTCCACGATAGACGCGACTCCTTGCCTGCAATCCTCCCAAACGGGTCCACTGCCTACTCGGCATTCTCCGGTGACCAGCCACATGGACGATCACCAGCACCTCCAACATCCGGTAGCATGGCGACTTTCGCGTGGTCTGCAGCACAACATCCAGATGGCCAGCAAGACCCTAATATACAGAATCCCAACCGTCCCTTCGAGTCCCAACCTTTGCCTCCGACCATGATGCCTCCCTTCCAGCCCGACAGGCGAATGTCTGTCCCCGAAAATATTGCTCCCGCTGTCGGCCCAACCAGAAACGTTCGCTCGCGGTCCCGACCCCCGTCACGCCAGTTACGCGAACCTATACCGTCTACCCCTCCCATTACCGCGTCTGCCGCCCTGGCAGACGACTCCTCTTCGCCCCCTTCGACCGTTAAAGCAGGCAAGGAAGCCGGCTCGACTCCTTATTCTCGGTCCCCCGAGCTAAGGGTCTCACACAAGCTTGCCGAGCGGAAGCGTCGGAAGGAAATGAAAGATTTGTTCGATGAACTGCGAGATCAGCTCCCCGCCGACCGTGGTATGAAAGCGAGCAAATGGGAGATTCTGAGCAAAGGTCTCTCTTGTTTGTCTTGTCTTCCGGTCACAGCTGACCCTGCCCTGCAGCAATTGATTTCGTAATCAATCTCAAACAAAGCCATCAAGACATGGCTCGTGAAATTGACATGCTCAGACACGAGTTGGATGGCTTGCGGCAGGGCATGCCACCATTCGGTCCAGGTGGCCCTCCACATTCAATCGTCTACAGTCAAGGCCCGGTACCTTACCCCCCGCCTCCCCCCGGTGCAATATCGCATTCTTCTCAACCACATTCCCATCAACCACCGCAGCCACAGTCACGACCGTCATCCTCGGAAAATGCATATTCATCAGCGGCAGGCCAGTCGTCCCACCAACCTCCGTCAGCTGCAGTGACGAATGGCAGTATACCTTCGACTAGGGTGGAGGCCCCGACCTAGGTGCATCATGTCGCCACCGTTTCTGTTTTCATGTGGGCTCATGTGATAGTTTTCATTTACGCCGGGATCACTGCATTTCTCGTTTCCTATCAGACGATTCCCTCAGAGACGAGTTCGTCAATGTATATAGTGCTACGCTTAGGTTTTTCGTTTGTCGCAATCATCATCACTACTAGCATCTGTCAGTCATGTATGTGTTAATTGTATATCATGATACTATGTCGAGTCACAAGATTACGTGATCCACTCAGCTGCTTGGTCCAGCACGTCCAAGTCGTTTCCAAACGACGACCACAGCCTCGTCGACAGCTTGCGCGGATGTCTTCTGTATAACCTAGTTCCCGCTCGCGCAATTACCCTACAGACGCCCTCGGCCACCACCATGCCTCCAAAGTCTGCCGAATCTCTCCTTTTCCACAAGAAGAAACCTATCAGGAAAGACCCTCCGGTTTCTCTTCCCAATGGGACCCCCCCTTCCCCCCGTAAATCTGCAACGCCACGCCAACAACCCACGCCACCAAACGCGGACGACGTCGAGGACGGTTCCAAGCTCCCCGACGGCGAGTTCTCCGAGTACAAGCTCATGTCGTCTGCGCTCAACGGATGGAAGTATGACGTGATGAAATTCGACTCTCGGAAATCCGTAGACTTCTCGTCCTGGGAGGAACCAATCAAGCTCAACAGGAAGGATCTTAGGAAACAAGAGTCGACTGTGGCTCAGCAGGTTCCTGTTGGCCCAATGTTGGGGCTTGACGGCAAGCCGGTGATTGGTTCAGATGGGAGAATAGTCATGGTCGACGCGGATGGTCGGCCTATCGCGAACACTACAGGAGAAGGTTCGTCCAAGGAGAAAGAGACCAAGGGAAAGACTCCCACGAATGGCAAAAAGAAAATGACGAGGAAAACACGTCAGGTTTTCAAAGTTCCAGAGGATGTCCGGCAGCTCAGGAGGGAAGAGAGATACCCATGGGTGATGGAAGATGCGAGGCAGAATGAGGTTTGGGTTGGGCAACTGGAGGAGGTCTCAAAGGCAGAAACACATGCTCTTTTCATGCCCGCCGCTCAAGAGGTGTTCAAATTCGTGCCTGCTCACCGATGGTACAAGTTCCACAAGAAACCAAAGCACCATGTCCCCGACTTGGAGGAGGCCGAGTCATTGGTATATACCGCTTGCTCCTCTCTTGTTGCAGTTCGTCTGATGCCCTCCATTCAAGATGGCAAAGATACAAAAGAACAAGGATCCAGAGCGCTGGCTATTGCACCGCAGACATGGACAAGGTCCTTCCGCAGCTACGTCAGCCATGTTCAAGGCAGATCCTAATGGACACGCCGTCGTTGGCGCAGACCATAATGCTAGCCAAAGCAGAGCACCAGGCGGAAGGGCTTTACGAGCAGTGAACAGAGGTTCACAGGGGGCAGAGCAAGACGAGGAAGGAAATGTTCGACCGAAACGAGAAGACGATGGTGAAGGTCATCTTGACGAGCAACTGTTTGAAGAAGACGTGGCAGATGATGACGAGCACGAAGCCGCAGATATGGACGAAGAAGAAGCCAGAGAACTAGAGGTCAGCCGGCAGAGGTATTGTTCTCCAAGTCTCATCATGAACATCAATCTTGCAGGAACGTCTGAAACGAGAATATAAGCTAGCCAACAAACGGCGTGAAGGGTATATCGACGAGTCTGATGAGGATGAAGACGAGTCCCAGCTGTCAAAGGATGGTAAATCCCTCAAGAAACTCATGCGCAAATTAGAGAAGAATGTTGCATATGAAAGTGACGAAGAGCGCAATCCATATGCAAGCTCGGTGAGTCCAGTGTTACCCGCAACTCTTACTCATAGGTCTCACCATCGATTGACAGGACGAAAACGAGGAGGAGGAAGAGCCTCCGCTCGTCTCGAACGAACCTGCCATACAGCAGCAACCCCAACAGGTGAAATCTCGGTCAACTTCTCAACAGCCTGCCACAAAGCCTCCGACTACAGAAGGTTCCGCTGTTGGCTCTCGTGCAGTTTCGCCAGCACCTATATCCAGCTTGGGTGGGCATTCTATTGTTGCCAAGCGAGCTACAAGCCCGAAAGCCCCGAAAGCCAAATCAGCCAACGTGAGCAGAGGGAATAGTCCGCTCAGTGGAGCGCCTGGGGGAGGCAGTCGGGCAACCAGCCCCGTTTCGGGCAGCCCGGCAGTCGGTGGCGGTAAAGGCTTGGTCAGCTCACCAACTAACTCGATTTCGAAGCCCGCGAACAAACGCAAAGTTGATGAGGTTTCTGGGGCCGGTGCAACCAGCACTGCGATCAACGGCGCCAATGCTCCGAAGCCCAAGAAGCGGAAGCCACTGCCAACCGGTCCTGCGCCGGAAGGAGAGTTGGAAGAGAGGATGCTCATCGAGTGGCTGCAGAATACGCCAAATGCGACGACACGGGACTGCATTCAACACTTCACGCCGTATTTGACGAGCGAGGCAAAGAAGGCCAGGTTCACGGCTATGGTGAAGGAGGTCGCGCAGTTGAAGTCGGGTATTTTGATTCTCAAGAGTGCACTTCGTGGGGAATCTGCTGCTGCCTCGCCAGCGCCTGTGACATAGTATGTGATCCGGGCAATGCTGTGTTTTTGTCAACCATTGTATCACGATCGAATTCATCAGCTGGAATCCAGTTGCGAGGTCTAGAATTGCACCGACGCCATTAGTTAGGTAACTCTTCAAGGCTTGATGGATTTCCGTCAATTACCTGCATTTACTGATTTGAGACGATCGCGGAGCTAGCGGTGAGTATTGGTTTGAAGCGTCGATCGAACTTGATTTGGCAGGTTGTAGCTTGATGAACGGTTCACTGGAGCTGGAATTCCCCGCGCACGGTATCGCTCCATTCCTTGACCTGCTTCTCGCCCGCCAGACGATCAAAATGCATCCATATACGGTAACTAGAATAGTTGTCTCTAGAGGCTGACATTCGAGGCTGACGTCGTAGAATTCCTGTCCATTGGTATAAAATGCGAGCCCTCGGTGTGGTTTCCCCTTTATCGCTCCTCCTTCCCCCAGCACACTCTCTATTTTCCCCATCCTCTCGTTTAGGCCCTCTCCCCAGCCATGCCCGTACGGTTTACCTCTGCCCTCCTCCTCGCGGCTACTGTTGCACACGCATCCGTCAACCCCCACACAGACGGTAGACGTTTACCAAGCAGGTGGTACCACGAAGAAGACCACCCTGTCTACAGCCTGTTTAGGCGTGCAAGTAGCAACGATGGTGTTACTTATGCCGCCATAGGAACGCCCGGTATGCTTTGCGTCGAATTACTTGTTTTCAGTATTGATACGAATCGGGTAGAATGGTCTGCGGGCTTTCCCGCCACCCTCGCCTCGACCACGGATATGCCTCAGGCATGGGTCGATGCGTTGAATACAGCCGTCACGGCTGGCAAGATACCAAGTATTCCCGTGTCCACGAGCGTCAATCTCGAGAATCCAACGTATCCTACGGGTTATGATCCCTATAGCGCCACCGTCTGCTCCTCGACGTACAAGTGTGTCACTCCTGGTGATATTTGGGATGCTCCCACTGGCACGATTGCGCTCAGCTTTGACGACGGTCCGCTGCCAGTTCGTTTTCTTGTTTGTTGCATGATTTGTCGCCGTGGGTTGACGGATTTCTGCTAGGCTTCGAACACTCTTTACGAGTTCCTCGCCAAGAATAACGAACATGCGACTCACTTCTTTATTGGTCAGAACATCCTCTTATACCCGCAGCAGTTCCAAACCGCATTCAGCGTCAACCAGGACGACATCGCCGTTCACACATGGACACACCCTTTTATGACTACGAAGTCTAACGAAGAAGTGTTGGCCGAGTTGGGCTGGACCATGTGGCTCATTCATAACTCCACAGGAGGACGCATCCCCCGGTTTTGGCGGCCCCCTTATGGTGACTCTGATATGCGTGTTCGCGCTATTGCCAAGGAAGTCTTTGGGTTGACTACGGTCATTTGGAACCAGGAGTAAGCTATTTCCGCTCATTCTCGCGCGTCGTTGCTTTGTCTGATTTTTTTTCCCTCAGTACTGACGACTGGACACTCGATCAAATCCCTCCTGCCACTACGCCGGAAAAGATTGGTGCACAGATGCAGACGTGGCTCACTGGTTGGTGATGGTGGTTTATTTTTTTCACTGTGCGTGGATTGCTGAATGTGGTGAATACGCAAGGTCCCAAAACCCCGGGTCTCGTTATACTGGAGCACGAGTTGTCTGAATTGTCGGTCGCAAGCTTCGTCAGTGCGTATCCCGTCATGGTTGCAAACGGGTGGAAGCGTGTGTCGCTTGCACAAATGGATGGTTTGGGAGCGTACCAGAATGCCCTCGATTCTACTTCTCCTGTCACTCCTGCACAAGTTGGCGACACCGGTGTCAAGCGTCCCCAGGTGAACACTACTGCTCCGCACCAGGCTGGGTAAGCTCGATCTGTCCTTTTCGAATGCCTTTGGCTAAGATTGCGGCAGTCCCTCTGCTTCTGGTCACCGTACGGGTTCGAGCTCCCAGTCGAGTTCGTCTCACGGTGCCTCTGGTTCTCCCCATGCAAACCAGAAGAGTGGAGCCGAGCACTTTAGTGCTGCGTCACTCGTACTATCGGGTATTGCTACCCTCATTGCCGCTGCAGCTGGGAGTGTTCTTCTTTAACCCGGCACTTGGAAACATTGTGCATGGATACATTACTATCTTGTCCTTTATCATCTTGGGTATGATCCACTTTACGATCTTTTATTTTGCGAAATCACAGTCAACCTTTTACACTTGGAAGGATTTTGAATTGCGTGTAGTCGATGTTCACACCCTGGCATGATCACCCGCATTAACGGTCCTTGTTAACGGGAAATGATGGAGGTAGCTGGTCATCTCTTGTCATGAGTCTGTAATTACTGTAACATCGTGTCATCCACCGTAAGACGTTGCACCCATCAAATATACGTGAATACATGATCATCAATTCGTCTCGGAACATGCACAAGGTGTTGGCATGAAAAAGCCCCGGTTATACCTACGTCGCCGTCCAAAAGAACATAGATCTGAGCAAATCCTCGCACCGCGAAATCACGGCGGTGGTTGCGCTGATAATCGATACGTCGAGCTCGCATCATGACGACAGAATGCTGGGCCATTTGATCCGGAGTCCTTCGAGCCAACGCATGTACAAGAGTTCGGCGATGGGTGACTTGCGTGCTTGGGCAGCTGAATCATCTGCTTTAAGAGGGTGGGCTGATGACGAGCCACTCGCTTCTACTGGGGGGGCTGAGATGTCCTCTTGAACTTCAGTGACAACCAAGCCTCTAGCCGTCATTTCGCTTCTTCGAATAATCCGTTTGTGGGGGAATAGTCCACGAGAAGTCTGCACGTGTTGTCGGACGGCGGAATTTCTACATTGCCGCATGGATGTTAAGCAGGGTTCACCGCACACACAGGAAAGACGTACTCGTTGATGCCAGAAAGAATGTCGAGGATGACATTATAGGAGAGGGTTGGGTTAGCATCGGATAGGTCAGCAAAACCTCGAGCTATCATGCTCAATGATTCGATCTCCCGAGCGTCCATGTCATCGCGAATGGCCTTTGAGAGACGGTCAGAAGGACGACAGGCAAGGCTACCAGGTTGCGCTTACGTTCTGGAGGACCGGAAGAACTACATCGTCAACCATAACTCGCCCAGCCCGTTCTGTTTCACTTGCTCTTCGCTTAAACGACGAACGTTCTCTGGTAGGTGAAGTCGATGATGGGGATTGGGGGGGATCATCTCTGCTACGTGCAGTCCCGACATACTCTGCAGAGAGCCTTAGGGAGCCAATGGTGTCGACCTTCTTCACTGGTCTGATCGTATCTACACCAGAACCCAAATCAGCCTCCCGCATAACCGTCCCAGCGCCAGTCGTTCTATTCCTTGCAGCATATGATGAACGTTTCATAGACCGGACAGAACCAGTGTAGGCAGGGGGCGCGTCTTCAGGTAGCCCACCTTCTAGCGGAGTGAGAGGCGCAGACGAAGCTCCTGAATCACTCGGCGAGGCGTCCGTCGCGGCAAGGAGAGTGGGGATGTCCTGTTCTTCGGGTGGTGATTTGATCATAACAGTTGAGTGTGTTGAAGGGTGACTCATCCCAATACCACTAGACACCAACTGCTCGCTACCTTTAATGGCACCTTCTGTATCAATAGACTGTTCTTCGTCATAGACTGTAGGATATTCCTCAGCTTCTTCGTCATCCATGTCAGGAAGTAGATCCCGAGCAGCACTGCTGAATGTCCCCATTATAGACGAAGATTTGATGGTGTCAAAGTTCCAATCACTGCGTATCGTGGCATTACTCTCCCAATTGGCGGTTCCCTTGACGGTGGGTTGGTATGCTTGGAGACCCTTTTGGGGAGACCGGGAGCGAAACTCCTGGTAGCGTTCAATTAGCTCTGTAAGGTATGTCGTCTTCTTTGCATTCTTGACGAATCTATGTTGGAGAAGCTCTTTGGCTGTGGGACGCTGGATAGCACGTGAGCACGCATCCCAACGAAGTTAGGTATATCGCACCATGCTAGGCTCCTTTGTGAGGCATAACGAAACGAATTCTTTGAAAGCAGGACTAAAGTTACCCTCAAGCGTTGGAGGCTTCGCCTTGGGAATAAGGAAGAGCACACGCATGGGATGGTACTCTGCCAAGGGCGGCTCGCCCATTGCCATCTCAATCGCGGTTATGCCCAGACTCCACATATCTGCTTTGGCATCGTATCCAGCTTGACGGATGACTTCTGGTGCCATCCAGAAGGGGGTGCCAACGAATGTATGTCTCAAAGTGCTCGTGAGTTGTGCTGCAACACCGAAATCCGCGAGTTTGACTTTCCCCGCTGCGGAGAGTAGGACGTTTGCGGCTTTGATATCTCGGTGGATGGTGCCTTCCGAGTGGAGATAATCAAGACCGAGAAGTAGCTCGCGGCAGATGACCGCGATGTGTGCTTCTGAGAAGACGCCTCCTTTGAGCAAGTCGAGGCACGATCCTCCGGCTAGGTACTCCATGACTATCCACAACTTGTAAGCCACGACAAAGGAGCCGTAGTATCGGGTGACATATTCGGAGTCGCATTGAGCTAAGCTGGCTATTTCCTGCTGGATCTCCAGTATATCGTCATCCGAGTCCTCCAAGTCTGTGCGGGATATGAGGATGAAAGGGCGGCCCGGACGTGTGCACATGACTCGGAGAACGCACCGATCTGTTTGATTGCAACTATCTGTTTGGTCTCGTTGTGCATTGCCTTGTAGACCGTACCGAAGCTGCCTGTACCGAGTTTGTCGAGCAAGGTGTATTGACTTGCAGGATTACTGCTGGGAACAGGGTAGGGCTCTCTGGAAGGTGGATGACCATCCTGGCTGGACCTTGGAGACATCTGGGATGAACGAGAGGGAAACGACACTGGAGGATGGTCGATGTCAGCATGACTTGGTTTCCTGAGACGGTTACTGGGCGGAGACATGGTGGTCTGAGCCAAAGCTGGCATATGGCGTTGACACATGGAACCCACCGAACATGGTACACTCCACTACACGTGTCCGAGGTGAGACAAGCTCTATTTCCCATCCCTGCGAATGCAAAGTTCGTAATCGATAACGACAACGAACTCGGACCGTCTTCTCTGCACCAGCGCTGGCCTCGACGATGTCTCAACACGGGCGACAGACGCTACCAAAGTCAATCGCATGGCAGTAGGCACGGCATGTCATGTCAATCAGGGCCTAGGACATACAAATAAGATGCATGTAAACGACAGTAACTCTCCAGCAAGGCGACAAGGGCCAGAAGACATAATCTGCTGATGCGACCTCATGCCTTGACTGCGTATCTACGCAGAGGGAAGTGGATGTCTTTCTTGTGCTGCTTTTCCGTCTTCAACGACGCCTCGTGCTGCAGATCACAAAAGTTGTATCATCGCTACGGGCAAGATCCGGCTCAATGTATCTCACCTTGGTCAGTCGCCGTCTGATTGCACGAGTCTTCTTCGGCCGGAGGTCAAGTGGAAGGTATTTCTTGTTCTTGTAGTACTCCCGGAGATTTTGACGTGACTTATGGTTCATCACAGTCAGTACCCGTGCGATCGACTTGCGCACAACGTTACTGTGAAGAGAGGATCTTAGGCTCGGATCAAATACAATAATGACTGGAGCGTACATCTTGGTAAGTTTTGAAGGAGCTCCCCCGGTGATCTTCTGTACTCGGAGGGTGAGCAGCTCGTTCTTGAGCTCGGAAAGTTGTTTGGTCAAGTCATTCTTGGACCTATGAGGTTATACGGCACGGGGGATTGGATCAGATTGCAAGAAGTTGGTGCACGTTGTATGCTCACTTGGACTGGAGCTCGTAGGCCTTGACTTTGCCGGGCATTTTGAATGTTCTGTCTGTGAACAGCAGCAGGCGATCGCGCTGGTGGTGAGCAGCTTACGCGAGCGAGGACTGTACAGTTTATCAGCCACATTTCTCACGGTCATCCTGTCTACTGTGCACAGCTTTAGTGGTTACTCTAATGTGCGGTCATTCCTCATCACCTCGACGAGATCTTGGAATTTTACTAGTGTACCCCCAAAAATGTCGAGCGAACTTGGGCGCGATCAGCATATCTTCTTTGCAATCCTAAAGGAGTGACTTTACCTGCCATACGTCAGATCAACTTTTCCACCCGAAAGTGAATCCACAAGAGTTAGATCCGAGACGTCTGTGCATGATCAGCTAACCTCCTGGCGTATACCGGAGGTTACTTTACGTTTTGCTCCCCCAGCATACGTGGTTGGTATCGTCACCCATTCGCCGAGTTCTGAGATCTGTATCAGTCCACGGTATACACATAAAGATAGACGGGATACTCGCTTCTCACAAGTTCTTCGTCGATCCCTTGGCACAGTCCCTCGACATCAGCGGCATGAATGAGAAATTCACTAGATAGAGTCAGACGCTTGTACGTAACCAATCCCCTCCACTTGCCTACAATGTTCAGACAACATGTCGAGTGATTCTAAGACAGTCGTTCACTGACTGGAACGAGAAGGATGATCATTTCCGACCCACCTTTGGATACCTCCATATCTGTGACGTCTTGCCACTTGTTCATAGCTACGAACCACTTTTTCCCCTGACGACGACAGCTATTCATCGAGGCCACGAGGATGTTACACGGGGTTATTCGCACACGAAGGGCGGGCCAACCTCACATCCACGACAAGCCTGTCCTTGCCGACGGCTTTGGAGATAGCATCAAGTCTCTCTCGGGAGAATTCCGCTCCAGGAAAGAGGAATGAAGTGACAATGACCTGAATAGATTGAGATGGTGATCAGATCGTGGCGTAGTGCCCACCTTACTAGCACCCGCATCTAACCATTCTTGTGCATTTGCGGCCGTTATTCCGCCGCCTATCTGTAAAGCACCTGAAACGTACGATGGTGATGAATCGTGTTGTCCGGAGATCGAGGACGGGGGACACACCTGGCCACGCCTCCAATGCCTCTCTCGCGGCATCCTCATTTCTAGGTCCTAGCTTTATGACATGCCCGCCTTGCAAGTCGTGCTCTTTATATAGACGTGCAAACTCTCCTGCGGATTGGCTGGAGATGATGAAGTGACCCTCATACTCAACTGTCGGCGTACCGACCTCGCGACAAAATTCGTCCTGAGTGCTCCTGGGTCATCGTCCGCCAAGGTACCACCGACGATCTGTTTCACTTTTCCATCGTGAAGATCAATGCATGGTTTGAACCTGCTTCGGCGTTTGCAGTCAGCCATCGTCCGTCGTTGTCATCAAGATGAAATCCGCATGGACAAATAACGCGTTTTGCATGTTACACGCAAACAGCATAATAATACACGACGACTAGTACTCCAAAGATGCTTCCATGATCCGCGTGAGATGCTCCCTTCCGTCTTCTCCAGCGACATTGCCAATGTTCGGCGCAAGGTCCAGCACACGACGTTGTGGGAGTGTACCCTCGACAAGCCCTGGAATGTCGTCTTTTGTGTAGCCCACCGCCTTCAGACCGCGTGGTACACCAAGCCCGTCAAGGAAGCGAGCAATCGACTCGTACAGGTAGGAACCAATCTCGGAATCAGGAATGCTGGTGATAGAAGGATCGGTCACCGTTGTGTTGTTGAAGATCGCCAATGCTTCCCGATGGCGGTCGGGGGACGATGGCGCGGTAAATTGGAAGACTAATGGGGAATAAGGGTCATCGCATTGGCAAAAGCTCAAAACATACCTGCAGGTCCTGTGAGGGCGACACTGTGGTGCGCGAGTCGTAAGTAACTATGATCAAGCACAGGCGGGCTTCGGGACGTACCTGACACCGTGGGGGATAATAGGGTGATCGACTTGGTATCCTGGGTGCTTATACTTGGGACCTCTCTTGTTCAAACCGGAAATCTGACTCGCGTTCGTCAGGGAATCATATTAAGTTTCAACCTCTGGTACTCACCGGGTAGCTCATCCCGTGACATAGATGCACACCAGCATTTCCGAATCCAATACCAGCAAAGGAAGCAGCGAGACTGCGACACGCCCACGTGAGCAGTTTACGGGGGATATCGTCGGAAAAATACATACAGCATTTGACTTCTTGCTTCGTGATCGGTGTTGTCTTTAGCAATTCGAGGGAGGTACTTCACTGTGGTCCTGAGCGCCCACATAGAGAAAATGTCGGCGACTGGGTTGCTCCCTTGGTATGCTGGGCGCAGGATTGGGTTGGCCGGACGAGGCGTACGTTCCGTATAACTAGAAAGAGTGAGCGAAAGCAAGCTTGAACCACCCAGCGTCATTCTCACGGAATCGCAGTGTAACTCTCCATACTGTGGAAAAGGACGTCAAGGCCAGCGCTGATGTGTACTTCTGTTGGACAGGTTTCGGTGTTTGCAGTGTCAACCACACCCAATACCGGTTTGAGGGCACGATTCGCAATACCAGTCTTGAAAGCGCGCGAAGTGACATCGAAAATCGCAGCTCCGGTGGTTTCAGAGCCGGTTCCAGCAGTAGTAGGGACTGAGAATAGGTCGGATCACATCGAGGAAGAGCACATGGGATGGTACTTGCCTGCAATAAGAGGTCGTAGGGTCTGAGATATGGGGAGCCCCTTACCCACAGGGGCATTGACAAAGTCCATCAGGTCGTTGTCCTTGTAAACGGAAAACCTGTCAAAAGTCAGGCCATGCAGCTTGGAAAACGAACAGGTACGAACAAGTTTGCAGTTTTGGCGGTGTCGATGACACTTCCGCCTCCAACGCTGTGTGGTACATGATTAGGAGCCAAAGGGTTCGAGCGTGGGACGGGGTACTCACGCCAGGAAGTGACTAAAGTCGTGCTGCCTCGCCCAGTCGATGGCCTTTCTCCAGCTCTCCTCAGTAGGCTCAGCAACCACTTGGTCGTAAACTTGGAAAGGAAGATCCTCCTGAGACTGCAGGGACTCGAGAGCCTGGGGAAGGGTGAGTGGGCCAAAGTAAGGGGAAGCTCGCAGGAAATTACTCACGACAGCCATTGGCTTGAGCTTTGCTACGATGGGGTCCGTGAAGACGCCGACCTGGGGGAGCAGAGATGCAAGGACGGAGAGGATAAGTGGCTGTGAGAATTACCTTGCGTGCTTTCATGTTCTTGAGATCCATGCCAACTTCGCGGGTGACGCCTTCTCCGAACCTGAGGTTGGATGCAGCGACCTTGCGAGGGAGGATTTACAAAGAGAAGGGGTTGTGGAGGGATCGGGGCGTACCTCGAAGGCATACTCTTTCTGGACTGCATGAACGGGTGTTGCAAACTGTCTGAGCTGGTTGAGAGCGGCGGCGCCGTGTACATGGGAATGAGTGGGGGAGGAGCAGCGATGACAAGGACAGGGGGAGTGCTGAGCGGTGAGGCTGATGAGTCGCAGGATCGAGCTCCTCGTCGTCGCTGGCATGGTGGTGAGAGTCGGAGAGTCACGTGGAAATGGCAATGATTTGACAATGAATCTGATGGGGCCATTCAGCAGTACCGTACAGCCGCATACGCTCTTTTCCACCGCTCTTTTCCTCGCACGATGGCTATCAAAATACCCCTTCAGCGAGCACACAGACCCGCTTTGCACCGTCGAAGTGGTTCAGCTGCGCTTGCAGTCTCTCCTTCAATCAACACCTCGCTTGCAGCTTCCAACACCTCTCTCTCGCTCAGGTATGCCTACCCCACCCACTCTTATTGACCTGACAATTCATCCCCAGTGACGTACATGACATTATTTACATTACCAATGTAAGTGTTTCTCAGTCTCGTGTCAATCTTCTCCCGCTCAGTTGCCTCCCTACAGGTCACCATCGGAGGCGTCTGTAAGTATTTGCATCATACCTCCGCTGGGATTCCGAACCTCATCCACAATTTAGCGTTCCCCGTGCAACTCGACACGGGCTCGTCTGGTAGGTCGTGCGTTCTCCAGCCGTCCTTCTTGACCATTCTCGGTTCTTAGATCTCTGGGTAATTCCTGCAACGGGATCGCTCCCCAATGCCGAGGCTAGCGTCAGTACAGTGGTCTCTCGTCGTGGCTCTCACACTGATGTCCTATCAAGTCGACCAGCCTAAATCTCACTGTAAGCATTACTAGCGTCAGGTCTGCCTTATCAGGGCAAAAACTCACACCGGATAGTATGGCACTGGTTGGGCACAGGGTCAAGTAGCATTTGCTTCGACAGACTTTGCAGGGTATCTTGGCAATTTTGCTCTCTCGAGTATCCACAGCTAATATTTGGGGTAGTATCACTGTACCCCAGCAAGCATACTTGAATGTTTCGTCAGCTCAGAACCCAGCATTGTCCTATGGGGCAGCAGGTATCATGGGTCTTGGCTTCGATTCTCTTTCCAATGTCGATGCGGTGATGAACCAGACTGGATCGTCTTCAGGACGATCGTTGCTCTACAACCTCTTTCACGACAATCCGAGCGAGCCCAACTTCATTGCATTTTCACTCCAAAGCTCTTCAAATGGTGACGGCGTCCAGGGAAGCTTTGCCGTTGGCGAAACAGATCCCTTGTATGCCAACGTGACAGGTACAAATAAAATCCCGACATGGCCGGTCGTCGCACCGTCACGTTGGAATGTCCTTTTGGACTCGTTTATTGTTGGAACACAGACAAATGCCGTCTCGACCACGGTAGCTTCGGCGCCACCGAACAAGGCTGTTGTCTTACTCGACAGTGGTACATCATACACGTAAGCTGTTCATTAATGATGGTCCTCGAAACAATGATGGACAAATATCTCAAGGTATGCGCCTACCGACGTCTGTACGGCCATTTACGGCGGCATTTCCGGCGCACAGTACGATTCCAGTCTTGGTCAATGGGTTGTTCCATGCGACGCCGAGATTGACATGGCCCTTCAAATAGAGTATGTTTACGTTTTTCTTGAACCGAGTACCCGTTGACAGCTTGTCAAGCAATCAGGTTCTTCCCATCCATCCCCTCGACGTCACGCCCACTGCTCTGGGTGACCCAAACACTTGTGTGGGCTCCTTCGTTCCACAGACCGTGTCTGTGGGATATGGTCAATTGTCGGTTCTTCGGATTTATACCACATCGTGATCGATCTGACTCTTTGTCCAGTGACTGGTTGATCGGTGATAATGTCCTCCGCTCGGTCTACACCCTTTACGATTTTGGCGACTTTAGCTCCTCCGGGAACATGGGCAACCCATACGTTCAAATGCTTGCTCTCATCGACCCCGTTCAAGCCTCTGTCGAATTTCATAATGCTCGAGGCGGTACCCCGAACACTAATATCACCTACAACGTTTCAAACTCTACGTCTGGATCCACGACAGTCACGCTGCCGACGGACGTTGCCACGGCTGTAGAGAATCTCTCCAAATTTCTCCCGGCGATCATTGGTATCGTGGCATTGAATGCCCTGTTGTTGATCGTGCTTGTCATCGTGGGGATCATCTTGCTCTGCAGACGCCGTGGAACGAATGTTCGGACTCGGAAGACGCCTGGAAGACTCAGCCCCATGCCAATGGGCAACCTCTCTGGGGTCAGGGACATGGAACTATCTGGGGAAGTTCCGCACACATACCAGCCAGTGTCGATGGCACTGACAGAAGATACACTTTTCGTTCCCCCGACGCCCAGCTTTAAGAGCGACCCTTCGAAATTCGGAGATCGTCCGAATTCGATGGCGTAATTTAACTCATTACTTGTACTCAATCGTTACTTTCCTCACTGCTGGACTGCCGTGGACTGTTTTTTTTTGTTGTTGTTTCTTGTTGTCTCCCACATTGCTTGCCTTATCTAGCTTGTGAATATAATTTATGCGTGATTGCGGCAGAACCCAGGTGTAACATGCGGAAGTAGGCCATTAATTACGAGGTTTACTACTCCTCGCTGCGAGGTCAAATGAGGCTGCGCTATCCTCCTGAGTCAACGTGCTCAGGTTGCCCAGCGCAAACTTCTCCGATCTGAGGGTATCGCCGAAGGTGCGAGCGATTTTCTGTGCGCGAGCTTTGAGCGAGACAAACCACTCTCGACGGTGTTGAGTTCTCGGGTCATCCAACAATTGGTCGACAACACTCGCCAGCGCCCGGGCAAACGATGCCCGATAATATGGTTCGGCGACCTTGTCTTGGAGGAGATTGTCGATACCAACGTACTCTGAGAGCCAAAATGCCTGTAAGCCCTTGGTGTTGTCTTTGGTCTGTAGCGCGGTGCGCATGATGAAGGACATTGTCTCTACGTTCGGCGTGAGGCTCCTGCCCTCGGGCCGCTTCTGCACTCTGGGAGAGGTCTTACCCTCAGATTCATCGAAGGAATCTGTCTGGATGCCCGTCATGAGCTGAAATGACTTGATGGCGCCTTCCCAATCGCCGATGCGGAGGCAAGTCATGAGCACGAGATGATAGGTCCGCATGTCGGGACGTAATTCGGGGATGTCGTAGATAGCATCGTGCTTCAGGCACCATTCGAGTGCGTCGATTGCTTGGGAGGACTCGTGAGGGGAGGCAAACATGGCGAGGGATGCGTGGGCGCGCAGAAGCTTGTGAATGTGTGACCTGGCCACGAGTGAGCGGACGCCAGGCCGATCGAAATCAAGATTATCCATGATGAGATGCATGAAATGAACACAGAGTCTGAATTTCTGCATTGCGAAGCAGACTTGAAGGGCAGCATCGAGAGTCCAGTAGTTGAGATGGGGGGAGAGTCTGAAGGAGTCTGGGTGGCCGGGTCTTGTGAGACCGAGGTGGTGGGAGATGATGTCTAGCGCGAGATTCTGGTCGGCTGGTCGACCACGGGTGAGAGCATGTATGGTTGCTGCAATGAGGCGGGAGTCGAGCTCGAAATCTGGACGCTTCTGCATGGTCTTTTCAATTTGTAACCAGACATGTTTCGCATCTGAAGCAGCAGTATCGCGGATGGACATGACACCTGCGCGTTCCTGGTGGTTGGAAATGGCACGGAGCATGGCTGTGAATACGAATCGATTTGGTGCGTGAGGACCATCTTGGTCCATGGCAAAGTAGACATCGAAAATCTTCTGAATATCACCCGCGGTACCGAGGATGGATATGTAGATGACAAGGGGGGTGAGAGAGAGTTGTGTGAGATTGCCGGGATCGTGGTGTTTGATGGACTGTATATGCTCCAGGTAGTAGTGATACAGGGCATGCGCATTAGCGAACTGTTTGGGGTGGTTTGACCAGTCAGAGATCTGGGAGAGACCCTTGAACATGGTCACGAATGTGGAGATGTTTGGGGAGAAACCGCGACGTTTCATCTGCACGGAGGGCTGAGGGAGGCCGCGGAAGAAGAGAGGGGAGGGACTCACGTCGGTGAAGAGCGCATACGCGAGTTGGAACTTTTTGTGGGACATGCAGAGGGAGAGCATGGTATTCCATGCGGGGACGTTCTGAGCATCTCTGGGCACGGAACGGAGGCGCTGGACAGCAGCGTCGACGTTTCCATCTGCGGAGAGTTGCTTGAGCTGCAAGGCGAGGTCATATGGGCGGAGGAGGCGCGGACTACGGGGAGGGGAGACTCTAGTTGCAAAGGCGCGGACAAAACGGAGTACGCTTGGAGCGCGTCTGGTGAACATCAAAGGACCGTGGGTCATCCGCTCAATTATCATCACGATACATAGCTCGGGTAACCAAAGTCTATTGCATTGTTTTGCCTGCTACCTCACTACACCATCATGCCTTGTCCAGTCTCAGATCCACCCGTCTAGCCGCTAGTCCAATCACAAACAGCGACATGAACGCAGCTCCAACCGCGATCGGCTTCTTCAGGTGTGCTGACAACGGCACCTTGTACGAAACCTACACCCTCACGTCAGAAAATGCATCCAAACACAGCACCGCGCGACGTACATATATCATGGCAGTGTGCTTGTCAGTCAAATCCTTGTATGTCAATGAGACAGCCGGGCGACCCGTCGTATCAAGGTAGCTCACATGCGTCGAGATCGTACTCGACAACGCAGGGAAAGGCGTTACAATGTCAACGTCACTGTGATGCTTCCGTTGAGCCTCCTGTCGTCACTATGTACAAAATCGAAACTCTTACGTCGCGCCCTCGGGCAGAATAATCTTCATCTCGGCCTCGTCCACCACCGATCCAGGGATGTGCGTCATGACAGGAACACCAACGATGTGCCTCTGGTTCGCTGCGTCCCAGCTCACGGAGTCTTGGAGTGGGGTGTCGAACCCAAGAGTGAACGAATAGTTCCATCCACCCAAAAGCGGATACCTGGGGCGCATTTCAAGGACGCTGTGTTGAATGGCCTTGCTACCCTTGGGCACAGAAGGGGTTCGGCGCAGATGGGACGTGGATACGTTCCCATTCATGTCATAGAAGTACGCGTTAGTCACGCCTGGAGGGAGGTGTAGGGTCAAACCGCTAAGTATATGGGCAGATACGCGACCAAAATAGTTTTGGCCCTGGTACTCGAGACGGGAAAAGTATCCTTTCAGGCTGAGCACAGTTCGCAACGGTCAAAAATCGGCGAATGATAGGACGTGCATACTACTTACAGAGGACCAGCATTGTGGAGGTTAATCTTGTCCTCAATGTTGAGATTGGATCCCCAGTGGCTAATTTCGGCCGAACGTTGAAGCTTCGTGACCTCGAGAACGGGGTGATCGTAAGTGTAGTGCACAGAGACGGGCTGTTGATACCGGGAGAGGAACTCCGTGCTCGTAGACGAACCCACATTGTGGTAAGGTCCGTATGTGATGGTAGCTCCAGACTTGGTCACTGAACCATCTCCAACAAATTCGTCTACCCCCTTGGGAGCAGAATAAGAAGGAATGTCTGGGGAGGAGGACCTGTGCGAGTCTTTAGTTCTACACGACGAGAACACGGCCAAATCGGACACACTTGACTTTAGTACGCTGAACGAGAGTGGTGTAAGGGCTAAGCACGAATAAGTCCGTTTCGTATTTCAAAAGTTGAGGGTCTGTTTGCGCTGCGTATACCGGGTAGGGATGCGTTGCGTGCGTCTGGATCGTCTCGAGAACAAGATTGATCGTTCCATTGACAGCAAGCTTCCTCGGCAATGTCACAGCAAATACACGAACATCACTTGGAACAGATTGGCGTCAAATTCCACAAGGTGCACGTATGAACGTTGACGCACGGTATATCACGTTCGCCCAGGTCAGCGATTTCGAGCGGCCGCGTTTGGCCTTTAACCTTGGCTTCTATCCAACTCGTTTTTTCCCTCTCATCCTTGCCAAGGGCGATGTGATATACAGTTTGACCTGGCTCGAGTGCCTTGACAGCATAAGCGGTACTGACGTGCACAAGAGAGCCGCCGAGTTCAATGGCGCGCACTATGGCTGTATTTTCGAACGCTGGACCGGCGAAGGAAAAGGAAGGAAGCAGTGAGCTCGCGAGGAGCAAGGAAAGTATTCGCCAGCGCCGCAGCATCGTTTCGTGTGGTGGTTTTGCTCAAGAGCGACGTGTTAACTTGCAATTCCCGGTGGCTGTGACATTTATTTAAGCCTAAAACTGACATGCGTGCAGGGAATAATATTGACTGGTAGCAAGTGCGTATTGTATCTCTCTCTAGTCTACCATTGCCACATCGATGCAGGGTTCCGGAGAGGAACATCCTCACGAACAATGCCAGCTGATACTATCCTCTTCAACCGCATCTTACGCTTCTCCTCCTGTAGCTGCTCAGACACCTTGCCTGGCCGCAATATCACATTCAGCCGCGAATCCGGATGTACGCGTATGCCGAATTTCCCCCGCCCACGGGGCTCGAGACGTTTGAGTTGCTTCGGCCCTTTGGTTACCCATGCCTCGGCTATGCAAACGCGCCTGTTAGCAAAATGCAAATAATCCACGAGCCAAGCACCCGAACGACGAGACTGGAGGGGATACACTCACAGACAGTCAATTTCGAAGGATCCATCTTCTTGTACACGCTAGCGTGAAGTTTCGCGGTAGCTAACATGCTCTTAATACGGCCGCTAGCGCGCTTCTCACTAAACTGCATCTGCATTATTGCATGGTCGATGGGCTTTCCAGATATTTGCCTCCCAAGCATGTTCAGCTTCCTATGTGAAATCTTAAAGTTGGCTGTGGAGTATTTGTGCTAAGATTCAAAGGAGTTTCTCAGCAGATACCTTTCACGTATGGAAGGAGAGATGTACCTCATGCGCGGGTTGCTTGGGTCGTTTCAAGACTTCCTTTTCCTGTTTTTTCTTGTACGTAGACTCCTTTTCCCTTGCGTCCGTCGTGGGCGCTCCTTGGAATACTTCATCCTGAGCAGGGGTTGCATCCGGTCCATCCTGGTGCTTGACCGCACGTTCAGACGCCTTCTTTGGCGCCGGAGCGAACTTCTCTTGAATCCATTGCATAGGATTCAAATAGCTGGTGGTAGGAGCGATCAGGGTACGAGTGCGCTTGTTGGAAAGCATGACCTACGCTCGGCGACTCTGCCAATGTACTCCAGCGGGCTCATGGTAAGAGTAAGGCCGTAGACTACGGCCTACGTGACTGTCTGTGAAACAAGTGAGCTTGGATCGTCTGACACTGTTTTCCGCACCCACTGTGTCTGATACTTTTCGCGAGTGCATGCATCCTTGCCAGCTCGACCGCACAAAAGACCGAAAAATTGTGACACACTCTCGCTGTGTCACGTGTCAATGGGCTAATGTCACGCACGCGTTGGCCTCTTGCGGTGAACGTTTGAACGACCATAAAATTGACTGTGCTCGTCCGACGTTCGCAGTTCTTAAACGCCGAGCACGACGATGCTCACCATTGGCACCATTCTATATGTCTCCCTTCTCTTGATAAATGCCGTGGCGGTGCTCAGTGAGGACCGGTTCCTTGCACGGAGTGTGTTCTGCTTCCCTCCCCCTTCCGCTCACTCAACTCATCCCCTTGTTGCAGTCGGCTGGGTCTCAACGCAACCTCAGAACTCCAACGCTGGTTTCCATCAGTCCTTTGACCAGTCCGGCTACGGTTATGCACAGCAGGATGTCGGCGTTAAAGTCCGCATAATAAACCTCATCAGTGCCGTGCGGACACTCATGCGCAGTAAGCGTGTTCAAACATGCATGGAAAAAATACACCGAATACTCATGTAAACAAGTTCCCCTGATAGGATTAAACCTAGTAGTCATCGTGTACGAACTGATTCTGGGTGGCTAATGGTAGTTCGGCATCCCACCGCATCGTGGACATTTCGCTTCTCCGCCTAGCAAGCTGGGGTCAGAGCGCACGCTCCGAGACGACACCAAATCTATAGTATTGTGCCTGTGCCCCCTAATCGTCACTATTCAGACGTTCGTACTCCTCGTTGATTTGCCTGATGAAGTCGGCAGGAGTGTGTCCCCCCTGTGTTCGATGTGAAGATTATCTCCGTTGGCAGTTCAGATCCAGAGCTCACGCACCTCGCACTCGTACCAAGTGCCGTCACGAATACAGACCTGCCTGCCATTTATTATGATCGTGCAGCTTTTTCTACGCCAGAAGCCTCAGTTTTCGTTATCAGAGCCCTGCGACAATGCTTACTTGATGCCCAGCTGTATGCTGTTCTGGACGCTTTCCTGTAGCAGTTTGACGCCTTCTTCCCCCTGTCCATCTTTACCGGCGCATAGACTCGCCTTATCAGTCTCCCATTCAAACCCGGCAGTCGCGGCACAGTTCGCAGCTGTTTCAGGTAGCCCGATTTGATCACGGCCTTGAAAGTTCTGGCATTGAAGGAAAGGCCACCACTCTGAAGTTGGGTGGTATTTGGCGACGCATAACTCGTACACATTTCCGGCGCACTCCTCCAAGCCGTGCATGCACGTTACCCCATAAGCGGGGTCTGACGGATCTGGCCTTTTATCGCATTAATGTAGAGAACCCTGGTAAGTCGTAGTACGTCACAGACATACTTTGCTATGAAAGAGAGAGAGATGTCCACTTTGTCGCCGACCCTCTGGAGCACGCGGTGCCAGACCGCCTCGCACAGCACGGCGTCTGGGCAACGAGACATTACGCCCAGGACCACTGGAACCTTGACATCCTCAGTGACGATGATGATTTGTGAGTTATCCTGCACTGTCAATGGATATACAGCTGCCTGCGTCGACACACAGAGACTGAGGAGCGCAAGAGCGGTCAACATGGTCGTCGCGTTTCAAGACGACTCTTACCCCGATCGGGTACGTATAGAATGGCGTCATGATGATGTAATCATGTAATTGTGAAACCAACCAGTGCGATTAATGCACCAGCAAAACTTGCTGCAAGTCACTGAGACTCTACTTAGCGAAAGAGACATGTATGCGATCCTGATAATACGCATGCAGATGATGGGCGGCGCTGGCCTGGAATGAAAACAACGAGGAGAGAGGCACTACGGTGCTTCTTGTGACTGAGCATTGTCCCACCACTTTCTAGCTTCCGGATCGTTCATCGGGGGTGTGAAGTATCGACATCGAGATTGAAAGGCTGTGGTATGCGTGTCAGTAATAAAGGTGTAAGGTCAGGGGTGGAGCTGACCCTCGAGGGACCGCTTTCGTATTATCTTTTCAACCGATAATTCATTGCGCACCTGGTTTCTCTGAACGTTAGGCCATCAGCGGCAGTTATTGACGGTAATGAAATTCCTTGCTTCTAACCTTCACCTCGTCGGCAAACAACTCGGCTTGTGTCTTCCTCTTAGCCCTGGCATCGCCCTCGAATCCGTCGAGTACCTTGTGCTTCTCGCTCATGGACTGATCCACGACATTCGCGCAATATTCCACAATTTCCGTTCTCCGCTTCCAATTCTCTGACGCGATCACAAGTTAACACAACCACCTCTTGGGTAAGAGAAACGAATCCGAGCAGCTTACCAAGGAGTTCCTTCCATATATACGCACAGGCCCGATCTTGTATACTGCCTTTTCCGCCAGTCCCTTCGCGATCTCGATCGCGAAACTGTGCGTTTGAGCGATTCAACCTCATCGTGATGGTGTCATCGAGTCTGCGGTATTCCCTGAGAAGGTCTTCGGGGGATGAGCCACATCCCACAAGGCAGGGCCAAATACTCGCCTTTGAATAGGCTGAGGTTATGACATGTCGCTGGTGAAACATGCACCAGTTGCGGTGTCAGTGACGGGGCTTGGATTGCGAGGCTCCCGAGCAGTGGGGAGGGTTTGGAAGGCATTTTTCAACTTTCCCGGCATTGCCGAGTTGCCAATCGCAGAACTCAGACGTGGCTGTGTCCTTTACCCCGAAAAGGAAAGTTCGGTGGTCCATCGCCTGCCGGAGAAGCAGTCAATTTTGTCAATGTTCATTCGGATGCATTACATCTCGTGCATTACGGAGACCGAACAATACTGACATGGCGACAGAGGAATTGTGCATCATAAAAAATATTTCCCTTCATCTTGACAGCTCATTTCGGGAGTGGTCGTGATACGATGTGGATTTTGACGTCGGCTGTCACTCGGAACAAGGGCTAGCAATGATTCCAGCTCATTGTTGAAAATATTTCCCGCCCCTAGCACCATCCCTTATCCAGATCATCTTCTTTCCTTGACGTTTGATGGCCATGTGTCAGACGATTTCCGGAACGCACGCGTAACGAGGTGCGGAGAGATACGCTCGCCCATCCGTTCTCCAGGTCCATCTGTTTCATCGTCGACCCGCGGTGAGAAGAGCAGCTCCTTGGCATCGCAACAACTGGTCCGTAAGGGGGCGTGATTGATGTGCATTCATGGACATCGCGAGCCTGCGGCTTCTTTTTATTAGGCTGGCGGCAAGTATCAAAAGTGCTCCCACGATGAGTATAATGGATATAGCATCCCTCTGACTTCCTAGTTAGTGCTGCGGAGTATTGCGCCCTCATGCACATGCCTATACTATGACAAACGGAGAGCCGTGTACTCCAACACCAAAAAGGCTACAAGGGGTGATGTATTGAGCATCCTAGCAGTAATATGAGGGTATGTTCGGGGGAGGATATCCCATACATAGTTATACGCTATAACAGCAGCGCAACGGCGATAACGAATATTTAATGATACATATCAGTCGAGACAATACATACGAAATAGCACGCATCCAAAGAAATCAAGGGTAGTCCACAGTCGAAAGATCTACTCATCCGAGCCACTTATGAACGTGAATGGACGTACGGGGTCGGCAGCGGTGCCATCTTGAGGAGAGGGACCGGCTTTGTGTTTCTTTTTAGACTGCCGTGGAACGTATCCATGCTCCTCAACCATGTGACGATGCCTCCGAGCGGGATCTTTGAAGGCCATTCCGCACCCATAGCGGCAAACGTGGGGAGTGGAACCAGTACTAACAAGGCTGCTGTGTAAGCTAATACAGCCTCCTAATTCGGACCAATACGCACTGGCCATGCATATGGGTATCCAGAGAAGTCTTTTGTGGGAATCCTTTCTTACACACTTCGCAGATGAAGGGCCTAAAGAAGATGAGAACTCGCTTGCTGCAGACGCGCCATACTTACTTGTACCGTAAATGTGTCGTCTCGACGTGGCGTTTGACAAGTTGCTTTTTGGAGGTATATTCGCATGTGGGCTTTTTGCGGTCTTCCGGCGTCGGCCACGTACATTGCCATTTTCTGGTGGTGCCATCGGGAGACAGCGTCGGTTTTGCATATCGCTCCCACGCGTCTGCGTCACTGCGGGGCGATTGACGTCGGGTGGTAGGCCGGGTTACTGGCCCCCCTTCGCTAGCCTCGCTAATTTGAGGGCTTCCCTCACGCGATGTTCTCAGCTGGTCGTCTTCAGAAGATGTGAGGGAATTGTTCACGGACGCCGCGCGCGCCAACGTGGTGGTGGAAGGCCGACTGGACTGAAGGGGAGGATGCCTATCTTGATGCTGGGAGCTTTGTGGAGATTGCGGATGGTGATCCTTCTCTGATAGCTGTGCCCGACTGGGAATAACTTAGCAGGTCAACGTGACGGG
Source organism: Boletus sensibilis (assembly GCA_038092655.1). Lineage (NCBI taxonomy): Eukaryota > Fungi > Basidiomycota > Agaricomycetes > Boletales > Boletaceae > Boletus > Boletus sensibilis. Next base: position 4,763 of record JBBPQU010000135.1, on the reverse strand, counting down.
GATGACAGATATACCTCATCGACTCCGTTATATTCCGGGAAGGAGCGCTCCGGAGGGGCGACGCACTGTCGCAAAGGTGTATGATAAGATTACCAAGTTATTCGGAGACATAGAGAGCAACATACCACACCTCGGGTGATGTACTACGCCGCTTCTTGGGAAGCATATTGGTGGCAGAGCGATCATAATGTGTTAATGCCGGAGAACTGATGAAGATCGATGAACAACCTCACTGGCGACAGCAGCAAAGAACGCACGAAATGACAGGTGAATCATGTATGCTCAACGCAGAGCTGGTTGACGCCGACCGCATGGGGTCTCTATTGTCGTAGTTGACGTAAATGATGGGAGGGTGGCTCATTTGTGATGCAGCCTGAAAACCCGGCCACATGTAGGTCGCAGTAGGTGAATTAAAGACCGAAAGCGAAACAGGTCGTTGTAGACTCTCATTATTAGTCCGCGGCTCTGTTAGGGACGTCGAGGCGATGCGGCTTCTTGTAGCCATGTCCGAGTGAGCTTAGGGTCAATCACATGTGAACAAAGAATTACCTAGAGATTGGCCTGTCTCTGAGGTTTACATGTTCCATCGTGTTCCAAGACCGTGGAGGGGGTAATCGACGGTCGTGATCGAAATTGAATCCCTCACGAGAGAAAGGTGGCAAGACATGTTGTGGCCTGCTGTTCGCAGCGAATATATTACAGTCGTATTCCGATCAACAATTCACCGTGTAGAAGAGAGAAAAGAGGCAGACGAACTGTGATGGCACCTTGAGAGTGCATTGCGGGGCCCGTGACTTTTCCGTCGATTGGGGAGATCGGGGTCGGTCAGACGTGGCCGAATTACTCGAGTGCGTCCTGATGTACTCCGGAGATGGCGACTTCATGCCAGGTTCTTGTCGCTCGACCGAACGATCTGTCTGGTCCTCTTCATGCGTTGGGGATTCAGAAGCCCTGTGAGGACATTGGATTATAAGTCATTCGGTGGCGAATGTGTGTGGCGCCAGCATAAGCGCAATACAAAGCCAGACGCAAAAGCGACGGAGTTCGCGCTTCTCGAAACGCAGGGCAATGCATTATTGCAACACCGCACGGATTGTCACTCCAACCGTCACGCTGAGAGAGAAGGAGAGAGCGCTATCACTTGCCATAGGTGCTTTTTAGCCTTGTCGAAACGTTCTTCGGCTCCGGAAGCTGGTAGGGACGGTGGTGAGGCCATAGCGAATGGCAGGGAGGACAGGGGAAGGTGAAACGATGTTCAGATGTCGTTTGAACGGAGGAAGCGCTTTAAAGGAACGAAAAGGGCCTATTTTCCGGTGGAGATTGTGCACATAGATATACTACGCGATCAGCACTAAATCGAGTTTTCCCAGTGAACGAAACATGTATCTGGTCGGAGATCTGAAATTGTTTTCATCGGGCGTCTGGTCTCGATGCTCGCGGGATATAGCGCAAACCGAGCCCTTAACCTGAAAAGTGCACAGTCCAAATGTGGAAAAGCGGATGGAACAGAGCGTGTCAGACAAATGCGATAGGTAGGTGGGTCCGAGGGCCATATCGATTAAACGACAACCGAAATATCTTACGTACGCAGAACCGACCACGACCACAAGGCACCTGTCAGAACAACGTGAGGAACAGCTGATGCATTGAAGTAACGGACCTAATTGGCGCACTTTGCATTTTGGTCGACTTTGTCAACTCCGCAAGGACATGGATTTGCGACCGGGTCTCAGAGGCCACACGGGCTCGTTGGTTCACAGGGTGTTGACAGCTGTATGACCATTATTTCGAAGCAACGACACAGCAGATCTACGACAAATAAATTGGCGAGTTCTACATTTCCAGCACTTGATACCGGGCCTGTATAAGGTTACAGATCTTGAGACAAACACTGCGATCAAAAATGGAAGCTGTGTCGGACCAATGACCGTTTGGAGGACTTACCTAAAATAATAAGCATCCGCATCACCATTCAGTGTTGTTCATTGTCAGAGGTCGACTGGAGCCAGAGGAGCTGTGTGAGCGCATGTTGGTTGATTCTTCTTCGAACTGATGCGAATTCATTTCCGTTTCAGAAGGAAACAAGGAGCGGGTTGGTGGAAGAGGTGACACCTCCCTGATCCGTCTAAATCGCCGTAGGGGTTTCATAGGCCTATCCAAGCTATCCACGTCCATGTCATCGCCACTCAGTTCCGCTGCCAGGTCTCCTCGATCTTGAGATTGGGGAGCGACGAAGAATGGCGTGATCAACTGTTGGTCATCGTCATGAGAATCAGGGTGCGAACGTTTACGCTTGGAGGGGGAGGAGAGGGGAGAATAGCTGCCGGATGATGAGGAGAAGATTTGGCGATTGTTTTCACGCGCGGTAAGTGGGTAACCAGCGGCGGCGGCTAAGGAGACAGGTGCCTGTTTCAAGGGTGATGAAGGCGGTGAATTCAGATATCCTTCAGTGACGGCTACAAGACACGTTGGAAAGGGTGTGAGCCGGGGAATACGTGGAGACACGAAACAGACTTTTTCTGGCGCGCATGGAGGCGGCGCGAATGCTGGCAGCCAAATCTCCAGCGGATGTACTATAGGGGAGGTTTAATGCATTTTTGGAATATAAGGAGAATTGAACACTGCTCACGCGTCGCTCCTTTGAAACTGGGAAGCGAATCTAGTCGCACGCTCGTCGTCTGTTAGTATACGTTTCATGGACAAGGTCATAAGTTGCGCTCAGCGTGATGTGCTGTCAAGGAGAGTCAAGGTCACGTGATGATGTATGTATGAAACGTGCAAGATTATCCACAATGTCTCCCTCCGACCGGCATCTTCGGCATCAGCAGCTCCGCCCGGATGAATTTCCATATTAGGAAATCAGCGAGGGAAGGCGTCGTCGTCGTCGTCCACTGTCTTCGCACGAGCCCGCTCTCTCCGAGCGCCGTCAGCTCGCCAGCGACGCCCCCGTACATTATCGCAATGCTCCTCCTCCTCCTCCTCCTCCTCCCCGTACCCGCCATCACACAGTCCATATCCACCAGCATGCCCGTCCCGCCCCTTCAGTGGCTCAACATCACACACCTCATCCAGGGCACCTCCGCACCCCCCCTCAAGTATCCCTCCATCGGCTACTACGACGACTTACGCACACTTCTCCTCTTTGGTGGCCAATCCTCGAGCGGCATCCCGACCTCCCAGACCTTCCTGTCCGTCCATCTCCGTTCCTCTTTCTTCTCACCAGCTCACATGATCCCATCAGCATCGATTTCAACACCGACGCATGGACCCTTCCCGCACCCCAGGCAGATCTGCCCTTGACCCCCCCTTCCGCCAGGTACATGGCCCTCAGTGGCGATGACTTTTCCTCCAGCTAGTCCGTTTCCCGCTCCTCTCTCCTCTCATGCCTTCTCATCTCCCCTTGCAGTCGCCATGCCCATCTTCTCTTCGGCGGAAAAGACAGCAATGGTCAGCCATTGTCCGATGTCTGGGTTCGTCCCCACTCTCTCCCTTGCGCTTTTCCGCTCACGCCACATCCAGGAGTACGACTATATCAACCAATTCTGGTCTCAGGTCTCCGTCTCCCCCGGTGCACCTTCCCCCCGATGGAGCGCATCAGGTGGCCGAGACTATCGCACCGCCCCCGACACCGCTTCCGGAAACACCACCTTTTACATGTCCGGTGGTACAGATGGTCAGTCAATGTTCCCCATCAACGAGGTTTGGCAGTTCAAAATCACCGGCACCCTCTCCTCCAATCTCGCAACAAACAACACCTTCGGGAGTTGGTCCAGTCAGACTATCAGTAATATACCCGGCTCCGGCGTCAACCAAGCTTCCGCCGTCCTGGGATCCTCCATTGTCTCCGTTAGCGGATGCAATACTACCGCCGACTCCAGCGACACTTGTGCCGAATCCAATTCCTACGTTGTCAACGCAGGTCCTTCTCCTAATGAAATAAACCCTCCTCCCTGTCCGGCACCCCGGTACGGCGGTGCATTGATCTTCAATCCTTCCGCAGCCTCCTCCTCCTTTGCTTCCCAGGTTTTCCTCATCCTCGGCACTTTTAATTCTTCCTACTGGGACGATCAAGGCGGGCTTCAGCGTGGTGAAGTTGCAGTCTTGAACACCGATACTGGGGCCTGGAGCAGAGTCCTTCCCGCAGGTGACCCAGGAACATCCGGCATACCTACTTTCCCCACTCCTCGCGAAGGCGCAGTCGCTTATTCGTTCAATGAAGCACTTGTTGGCAATAACCGGCAAGGAGCCGCAGATACTATTGTTTTTGGTGGTCAAGATGAGAGTGGCGCATATCTTGATGAAGTTTGGATCCTCAGAGCTTATAACGGAGTCATCACCGCCTCTAATTCTTCATGGGGTGGGCCCACTGGGCAACTGGAAACTGGCCTCAGTGCTAATGGTGCAGGGGTCACTATTCAATACATGACCCAGTGCGCATCCCAGCTCAAGTCGGTTCCATCAACGACCTCGTCTGCAGGCACCCCCACGGGTACGGGCACCGGCACGGCCACCTCCACCTCCACCACCCAGTCGTTTGAACCGTACGATGTTTCCTTCGCACACAAGCTTGCTGCCCCTCTCTCTGTCGCCCTCTTCCTTCCCGTGATCCTCCTCGCACGATTAGCACTTCCGCCAGCAAAAGTCACGCGCCTAGCCGACCGTAAATCCCCTCTTGTCTATTCAGCGTCGGTGATTGCTATCTTGGCATACGGTTTGGGGCTCGCAGGTCTTGTTACATCCTTCACGTCCATCCGATCCACGAT
>JBBPQU010000134.1:0-35879 GCA_038092655.1 Boletus sensibilis | reverse complement strand
ACACGGATGACATTGGTTGCATGCAAGCTGATGGTACCATTGCGATCCGTGGTCGTCGCTCGCGGAATGTCAAGATCAATGGTTTATTCGTAGACCTTGATTACGTCGAACGTGCATTGGCCTCTGCCTTTGCTGACAAGTCCCTCGGCGTCACAGGTTTCAAGCTTGTGAAGTCAACTACAACCCAGAGGATAGTTCTGTTCATCAGCGCTCAGACCAATGATGCTATGTTCGTCCTCAAGCACGCCCGCGACCACCTGCGCGTTTCTCACAACGATGATCTCGCTTTGGTCATCAGTTCTGTTCGTTGCATTCCGGAGATGCCCTTCAACACCTCATACAAGATCGATCTTATCGAGCTTCAGAAGATGGTTGACTCCACGGAAACATTTCCTCTTGGCTACTCTGCTGACGCTCCGGTGACTGTTCCTCTATCCGAAGTCGACGCACTCGCCGAAAAGATTGCGGCCGAGGTTACGAAGCTGTCCAAGTCTCCTGATGCCATTCCGACGGATCTGCCTCTTCTTTACTCCGGCCTCAACTCGATCACCATGGTTCGCCTGCACTTCTGGTTGCAGTCCGAATATGAGTACCTGGAGCAGATGGCTCATCTCTTCGACGAGCATGTTACCGCTCAAGTGATCGCCTTGGAGATTCTTGGTGATGAGGAGGTCATCATGAGCCCCGCCACCTTCGTTAGCCAGACTACCGCGGTTGACGATGAGGACCTTGACGTCCTCGTCCTTGAGAAAGATCCAGACTACCCAATCAAAGTTCCTGCTACAGCTGCTCACGAAATCGTGGTCAGCGAGAAAACTCCGGATTATCCGTTCGAGAAGGAACATAAACACAGCCCCACCTACGCGTTCAATCACCGTCCCGTAAGTACACTGATCGTCGTGCAGCCTCCCGTCGAAACCACCCTCCCCGATACCGTGAACGATATCGCCACCCACCCAACACTGCACCTCACCCCCTACGCGTTTCTGTTTGTATCATGGATGACGCCATTGCTCCGCTTGGGATCGAAGAGGCCGTTGTTGGAATCGGTAGTTATATTCGTTTCTGGCTGAGCTGTACATCACATTCAATATAATTCGTGTTTTCTTTCTCCCTGCAGGACCTGCTCCCTCTAAGACGGAACGACGAGACGATCATAGTGGAGCGTTGGGTGGAGCCTTTCTGGATTCAATTGCGGGCATGGTTCTTCGACAGGAATCGTAAGAATCCTGGATTGTTCGGAGCGATCTTTTCCGCCGCCAGTAAACTGTGGCAAGTATTATCTCTGCCTGTATGTGAGCCAAATCATTTTTCCTGACGAAAATGATAGGATGATTTCCGGAGTTCTCTGGTTCTTCTCCATCTGTTCAGCCATCCTTGCCCCACTAATGCTACAGCAAATCATTGTCGCAGCGGAGGCTCCTCCCCCACCCACTGGCAACGCCACGGCACTTGCGGAATGGACCTCAGTCATCAAATCGGACACTGGTGGTTTCCCTCTTATCATTTACAATACTTACGCTCTGGGCGGTATCTTGATGGTACTCAAGTTAGTTTTCACGTTCTGTGGACGCTCTTCGGACCAGTTCGTCAAGCGCATGGCCTTGGACGTTAAGACAGCTCTCATTTCAGCTGTTTACAAGAAGTCTCTCCGTCTTTCTGCTGAGAACAACCAGAAATATGGAAAGGGGTTTATCCTGAACCTTGTCAATGTCGACTGCGAATCTGTCTCTAAGGCATGGGAGCTCATCCACCAGGTCTGGAGCATTCCCCTCCAGTTGGTTACCGTCACGGTCCTTCTATCTCGTCTACTTGGCGTCTCTGCATGGGCCAGCGTTGGCGTCCTCCTATTCTCCCTCTTTCTCCTCATTATGGTCGTCCCCGTGTTCATGCGCAAAGCCGCTCCTTGGTTCATGAGACTTGGTGATCGTCGCCTCAAGACCATCCGTGAAGTCTTGGACGGTAAAGCCACTTTCAAATATCTATCGCTGCTTTACTAACTACATACAGGTATTCGCGTGGTGAAGATCAATGGCCTTGAGAAGCACTTCTTGGAGAAGCTGGAAGGCATTCGTACAGAGCAGCTTCACTGGTTGCGTAAATTCAATACGGGAGTTGCAACCTTTGTGATCGTCGGGCAGGTAGGTCTGGGCACTGAGTGGTATAATTGAGATGTTGAAATCATTTCGTCCAGGTCACGAATACTGTCATGCCCCTTGCTGCTTTCTCCCTCTTCGGCCACGAGAACATGGGTAAGGTTTCATCTTCAAGAGTTTTCCCCGCCCTTTCTTTCTTCGGTATGCTGGTGGACCCTCTCATATCCCTTCCTCAGCTGCTTAGGTATGTCGTCAGTTATCCTCAGCGAGCTGAGCTCACGTTCATGATAGTGCGGTTGTCATTGCATCCACATCCTGGGGTCGTATCTATTCCTTCTTGCTTGCTGACGAGAAAACTTCGACCACCGAGTCTTCGCTCCCTTTTGTGAACATCGGCCATGCTATCACCGTCGTCGATGGTGCTTTCTCCTGGACTGCTCTCGACAACGACGATATCCCTTCACCTGCTCAAGCCTCAGACGACAAGGCTGAGGTCTCTAGCATCGATAAGGTTGATGAGGATGAAGTTTCCGGCCCTGGTCCATTCCTACACAATGTGAACATCTCGATTCGTACTGGCTCCCTCACCGCTATCGTTGGCAATGTCGGATCTGGCAAGAGTTCCCTCTTGTCCGCTATCATTGGAGAGATGGTACGCGTCTCTGGCGACGTCAACTGTAATGGGTCTATTGCATACTGTGCCCAACAACCATGGGTTCAGACCTCCACCATTCAGGACAACATCTTGTTCGGTCGACCCCTCGACATGCGTCAGCTCCAGAAGGCCATCCAGACTACATGTTTCGATTCGGACCTCGAGACTTTCTCCCACGGCATGGCCACCCAGATGAGCGAGAAGGGAAACAACCTCAGCGGTGGACAGAAAGCTCGTCTCGCCCTTTCCCGTGCAGTCTATTCCGATGCTGACATCTACCTCTTCGATGACGTTCTTGCTGCTTTGGACCCTCGTGTTGGCCGCACTGTCTTCAACAACTGTATCAGACATACCTTGCAGGACAAAACTCGTGTTCTCGTTACTCACCAGCTCCAGTACCTCAACCAGGTCGACCATATCATCGTTGTCTCCAATGGTACCATTGTCGAGCAAGGCTCCTTCGATGACCTTGTTTCCAGGAATGGCGAGCTCACTCGTCTGCTCAGCGAGGTCCAAACGCCTTCGGGAGACTCTGATAATACGAAGAAAGATGAAAAGCGCAAGAGTACCCCCGGTCCTCAGAAGGCCGCCATTAAGCAGTCAGAAACCACTAGCCAGGTTATCGCCGAGGAGGAACGAAACACGGGTGCCGTTGGTGCAGCAACATGGTGGGCGTACCTGAAGGCTACTGGCGGTACTGGGATGATTATCATGCTGCTGCTTGAAATGCTACTCCTGCAAGGCAGTGTCGTCATTCTGAACCAATGGCTCACTTGGTGGACGGAAGACACTTGGCACGAGAAAGCTCAAGCATGGATCGGTATATACAATGGCATCGGTTTCGCTTGTGTTCTTTCCATTGGTGAGCTTGCTGCATCTTTCCTCTACATTTTTTAAGGCTGACGTGTTTAGTTATCCTCCACATAACTATTCTCCTGAGCAGCATCCGCGCCAGCCGTACCTTTCACTCCAAAGCACTTCAAGGTGTCATCTATGCTCCCATGTGGTGGTTCGAGAGTCAACCAATCGGCCGCATCATGAACCGTTTTTCCAAGGACATCGAGTCTATTGATCAGCGTCTCATGCCCCAACTCTTTCAGTTGGTTGCAGGTATTGGAAGTTTGATTTCCACGGTCGTTATCGTGGGTTACAGTACTCCGATTATGATGGGTAAGTTCGAGCACGACATCTGCTTCCTCGATCTCTCCTCATGAGTTGGTTAGCCTTCGTACTCCCGATGATCATCGTTTATTGGTTTGTGCTCAAATTCTACCGCAAATCCCTCCGTGAGCTCAAGCGTCTCGAGTCTACTGGACGCGGTCCACTCCAGTCTCGCATCAGCGAAACCCTCGATGGAATACCGACGATCATGGCTTATGGACGCGAGACTGACTTCGAAAATGCAGTTGGAGGGCTCCTAGACGCGAGCAACAAACCTACGTTCTTGAGGATGCATGCCGGTATGTCGGTTCTTCCGCCGTTATTCGGAGTATCTGAAAGTCAGGCCAGAAATCTGGGTCACCCTTCGCATGGAAATCATGTCTTCGTCTATTGTCTTTGTCCTTGCCATGCTTGCACATACCAAGGTGGTCGGTAACAGCACCCAATTCGTACTCGCATTGACCTATGCATCGACTCTCACCTACATCATGAACCTGCTCCTCAGGAGTGCCGCCAACGTCGAAGCAGAGGTCCGCTTAAGCGATTACTCTTTGGACTCTGAGCTCATTTAGCCATCTCTAGATGAACTCTGTTGAACGTCTCATGAACTACACCACCTCGCTCCCTAAGGAAGATCCCTCATATCTTGGTTCCGACCCTGCTGAGGTGGCCTGGCCCTCGCGTGGTGAGATTGTTCTGCGTGACATTGATGCCGCATACCACTCTCGCCCTGAGAAGCTCGTCTTGCGCAATGTCAACCTCACTTTCAATGCAGGAGAGACAGTCTTTATCGTCGGGCGCACTGGTTCTGGAAAGTCTACGCTTTTGTCTTTGTTACTCCGCATGATTGAATCCAACAATGGCACGGTCGAGATCGATGGCAGAGGTAAGGATAATCTATCGAGTTGTACCACCACTTTCTGATCTTTGATCTTCTTTTCTTCGCTAGACATCAAGTCCCTCGGTGTGTCGACTTTGCGCCGTGGTATGCAGGTGATACCCCAAGGTAAGCAGCGGGTGTTCGCTCCACAAGCATTCACGCTCCTGAACCTAGCACCCTCAGATCCCTTTATCTTCTCGGGCACGATCCGCTCCTCTCTCGATTCCAACGGCAAGCATGAAGATGATGCGCTCTGGAATGCCCTCGATCTTGTCGGTCTGAAGAACTTTGTTGCTTCCCAAGAGTCCAAGCTCGACACTGTCGTCGAGGATAACGGGTCAAACTACTCTGTCGGCCAGCGCCAGCTCCTGTGTCTCGCAGCTGCCATCCTACGCAACCCCAGGATCCTGCTACTGGACGAGGCGACCGCATCGATCGATGCTGGTGCTGACGTGTTCATTCAGCAGGCGATGCGCCAGAGCTGTCCTCATGCAACTATTCTCAGTGTCATGCACCGACTGAGCGACAGAATCCTGGAAGAGTGCGACAAGGTGTTGGTGATGGAGCAAGGTGTACCAATTGAGTATGCTTCGCCGCGGGACCTCCTCGCTCGACCCAACTCCATGTTCGCGAAGTTGATGGCTGCTGCAAGAAACAGCCACTAGATGTCGCGACGTGTGGATAATAGTTATTGATACAATCCTTATACTCAAAGCTTATCTTTCCACACATTATCAAGTTCCTCCTCCAATTCTCATGTGTCTACTTTATTGTAAGGGATACTAATTTGGTGATTCTGACTTGGGTTCAGATGAGAAGGAGCAGGCTCAACTGTTGGTACAGAAGATTGACCCTGATTAATCTGGGATGGTGATGCAGCATGCTCACATGTAGTATGTATTCTGAATGTCTGTGAGTTTGAATGAATACAATCAAAGAAGGGATGAGCAACATAGTTAAAATACTGGTAGTCAGTAGTCTATTCGCTGAACTATGCGGTCGTGTGACTGGTCCAATTCTCGGTGAGCCACTACAACGGAGAACGGAGTCACACAAGGTAAGTAAGAGGCTTACCGAGTGGAAGTGGTACACTCGCACGAGCGCCGGTACTCATACTCGTACTGGCACTCTTAGTCGAACTGGTGCCCATCGTGGTCCATTCATCCTTCACATGCTCCACCTTGGCCCTTTTCGAGTTGGGTAACACCAATTTATCGCGTTCATGTGCATTGTGTCGTTTGCATCCCTGAACTGGCGCCGAGTTGAGACAGTCCCAGGGCGTCATTTGACCTACTTTGAGAGTATTCGCGCTAGCACCCGCCAACACCAGCGCGTGCTGCCGCTGCTGTGGTTGCTGTTGCTGGGGTTTCCGCCTCTCGGAATCCTCATCGTCCTCGTACCCAGCATTCCAAGCCAACAATGAGATGACCACAGCAACATAGTCTTCCTCTGAGAGGTCCGTTTTCCGCTGTCAAGTCTTACCGGGGAACATGCACACCTGTAGGATATACGTCATAAAATGGGACTTTTGTCAACCCCGAAGAGGACGTGACCGTTGATAAGCAAACTACGCACGTCGCACATCTTGTCGTAAACGCCCCCCATGCCATCGTCGCCTGTCGTATCGATGACCTCGCCAAAATACCTACCTATAGACTTGAGACGCACGTCAACAGAAATTGCACACGCAAGCCCGGCCAAGGAAGTGCTTACAACATGTCGGTACGTCGTGACGTTCTCTGCAAAACTGACAAGCCACGGGAAAAAAAATGGAGGAAACGGCGGGGTATAATTAACGGGAACCAAAGGTAGTTCATTAGTGGATGTACCGCTCCTAGACTGTCAATCGACCGTTGACTGGGCTCAGGTTCATTCTTGGAAGAAGCTGCGTCCTGTCGTCTGGCATGCATGCTGGACACCAATCCTCGAAGACGGATGGCGTCCTCATGTGCTAATACCAGTGTGGGATAACATTGAATATAGTGATCATTATATCTCACAGCAGCAGGGTATACAGCGGGAGCTTATAGTGAAGCGGTCAAGTTAGCACGGGAGGAAACACGACGAAACTCACCAATTCATCTCGACATGCTCGACCCATCACAGTGGGTCAACTCAGAAATGACTCAAGGACAACCAACCTGTTTCTTGGTAGTACCCTCGGATTCGTTAAATATTGGCCACCACTTCCTGTACACTCATTCACCTTCCATACTCTTCGGGTCCTGGGAGATCATAGTGAACAATGTATCTAAGCCAGTCAGTACATTCCACTGAAAACAGAGGGAATCAAGACGCGTACCGAACGTCGCTCTTGTTGATCCCCATTCCGAAAGCGATCGTTGCGCAAATCTAACGAAAAGTTATGAGCCGCCCGAGAGCGGAGTGTTTGACAATGATGACCCACTACGTCGACACCACCCTCGCCAGTCCCACCAATCTCCCATTCCTTCAGTGTCTCGCTCAACATTTTCCGGCTGTTTGCCGCCACCCACGTCATCAACATCTGCGTTCAGTGCCTAACTCCTCACTTCATCCCTCGGTGATATAGTTGAACATTCAATCCCTTTCCACGAAGGTAGTCGAGAGCTCATCGCACATTCCCTGTTTCCGACAATAGATGATGCCGGAGAATGGGCGGTTACGACGTCGATGCAAGGCCTCGATGAATTCCGAGATATTTTGCATCAGAGAGAGGGGCTCCGGCACCGACTTATATCCCACCTAAGAATACGCGTGCCGTCGACTGAGAAGAGAGGATAAATGGATCGAAAAACCTCTTAGAAGAGGTTTGTACGATTAAATAGGTGGACAGCTGTAAAGGGCTTGTCTTCTACCATCTCGAGACTTCGAACGACATCTCGCCAAACACTGACAGAAGGTGAGTGTGCGAAAGGCACCTCAACGGGTCGGCGATCACTTCTTGGTGGCAGTCGCTGTTAAAGCCATGATTGGGACACCCGGAAAATGTTCGCGGAAAGAACCAACGATACTCTTCTCTGAAATCGTGGCCCACTCCTATTGCATGATAAATAGGAGAGTGATAGGATGTACGAAAGTCGAGCTCACGGAGATACAATGTGCCTTGAGGGATGTCTAGGTCAGTTCAACCATATTCCAGCGAGAATCACACCTCGTCAATGACAAGCCTACTCGGTTGACCATTGCTACAAACGGTGGCGAGCGTGCGCATGAGGTCTTATGTGCAAAGCTTCTCAGGAGTCGCTAAGAGATGAACATGTCAAGGGTAACATCGTGCAAAACAACAAATGCACCAACTATAAAATACATAGACGATTATTTCGTTGCTTCAATGATAGGTCGCTCATAATCTAGGGGATTTGATCTGTTTTGCCGCGCGAAATTGAATATAGATATAGATATCTCGCTTTTCTCTCCCTTGGTCATTTCAGACATCAGCAAGACTGCGGATATGCCTTTGCTACGAAGATTGGTTACTTCTGCAGGGATTTTAGTAGAAAACACATGAATATCATGACACTCACCGAGGAGAGTCACGTCCCGGGCGATAGCTGGGACTTGAAAGCAGAGACTCTGTCAATTCTAAGTATATGAGGCAATTAGTTAGCGCCTATTGGAAATAGACCTTTTCCATGCACGTCGAGGCAAGAACGAAGACGTCTGCGCCTAAGTGGCCCATTCATCTAGGTTCGACCCGCGGGGGGTTGTAACATGCTCACCTGAGATAGCGGCTTCAATAATCTCCTTCTGTTTCCCTTCAACTTGCTCCCCGTCGATGTTATCCAGTACGTCATTATCACTTTCGGCTTCTTCAAAGAGCTCTGGGTCATGAAGAGAGTACAAGGAGGCGTCGTAGTCGTCCATGGTGGTGAGTACATTGTACAGGTAATACTTACCTTTGCCCAATTGAACTGCTACATGAAATAATCATGGGACTCTGTTCGGCAACACCGCCGAGTTCCGACAGTGACCTACGTAATATTGACTTTCCCGGTGACCACAACGTTCGAGGATGAGACCTTCTGCTGTACGCCTGCTCAACATCCTCGTCCCAGTGAAGCGGTAAATTATACACACGCTCTCCATACAAGTCCCACTCACCCCATTTCTGTCCAAAGGGCAGTAGACTATGCCGTCAAGATCCGCGTTAACCCCGAACAGACTGGCATCGACCTCAACGTCAAACACTCGATGGTGCGTCTCTTCCAACGCCGCCCTATCTCAATTAACCCCACTTTCCATATAGAACCCGTTTGACGAGATCGGTGTGTTCCTCTTGATCCTCTCCACCATACCGTTTCTGACGAACACCTTCCAGCGGTGGAAGAGGCAGTCCGGATACGGGAACGCCTCAAAGACGCCGTAAAGTCCATCAAAGTCGTCACTATTGGCCCCCCGAAATCCTCCGAGACCCTCCGGACAGCACTCGCCATGGGCGCCGACTCGGCTATCCACGTCGAGATCCCCGAGTCCGCGCCTTCCCCCGAGCCGCTTGGTGTCGCCAAGGCGCTCAAGGCCGTCATCGAGCGCCAATCTGACGGCGTCGATGTCGTCATTATGGGCAAGCAGGCCATTGACGACGATGCGGGCCAAACCGGCCAGATGCTCGCTGGGCTCATGGGCTGGGCACAGGCGACGTTTGCGAGCAAGGTTGACATCGACGCGGCACAAAAGGTGGCGCATGTCACTCGGGAGATAGATGGTGGATTGGAAGAGCTCCGATGTAGGCTTCCTCTCGTGGTCACCACGGATCTGAGGTGAGCGTCTTGGAGGGCATCACGGGACTAAGTAGGCTGACCCGGTGCTCCTAGATTGAATGGTACGTGATAGCCACGTATGTGATGTGTGCCATTCCTTCACACAATCCCTCTTCCCAGAACCTAGATATGCTTCTTTGCCTAACATCATGAAAGCAAAGAAGAAACCCTTTGAAAAATTAACACCTGCAGATCTTGGCGTTGACTTTACCCCTCGCCTAGAGACCATCAAGGTCACTGAGCCTCCAAAGCGCGTTGGTGGTGGCAAGGCGCGTATTTTTCCTCATATTTTTTTTTCCGGTAGCTCACTGGTACTTCGCTTTTGACAGGTGGAAAACGTCGATCAGCTATTAGCGAAGCTCAAGGTGGCCGGGATCACCGCGAGGCGGGCATGAGTACTTAGTCCTAATCCCATGTATACTTGTTGCCTTGCTGAAGCCAGTCTACCACCGAGTTACGTCGAACGAAAAACGCTGGGGGACTGAATAAGTTATTGATTCAAGGGTCCTTGCTACTATCCCCCAAGTTAACGGTACAAAAAAATTCGAGCGATGAACGTGATTGCGCCGAGTTTATAGGCGGGACGGGAACGAGTGTACTGTACTAAGCAGCCAATATATATCTGAGCAGGGTTGAGGCACTGACAAGCGACGGAGTGCAAAATTTCCAAGGAAATGAAAGGAGACGAGAAGGGAACGAACAGCATGCTACAGTTGGGGGTTCTGGTCTTGATCAATTTTTCCGTTTTTGTGCGAAAATGCGGAAATGAATGAAGGAGTGACTTTTGTATGCGGAGTGAATGATGATACTTGCGAATGCGCAGATTTAGTGGAGCAGCTAGATGTCATGCAATAGCCGGTCTGATGATGTTGCAGAAGTGGGTCCTGCATTCTCATTACCAACGCCCTGGGAATACGAATGGTTGTTCAGAACCAGAATGCATAGTTCACCACACTGGACAAACCTTCGTGCGACATGCGGGGCAATTATTACGGCCTGTCTCAAGCCATTTGTCCACGCAACCCTGGTGGAACGTATGTTTACATGTGAGCACTCGCAGCTCATCCTCTGGGTTATAATCGTCGAGACAGATGAGGCACTGGGGCAAGGTCAATGATAATTCTGCCTCTTTGAAAAAAATACATACTCTGTCAATGCAGTTGCTTGCGACGCGCCCTTGTTTCTCGTATTCTTCGAGCATCGATGCTTTGATAATTTGGAGCCCAGACTTCTCAATTTCTTCTTTGGACACTGTTGGAGGCTTTACTTGACCCAACAACTCGGCAAGCTCCCTATTCGGCCCAATGATTTGAATATCCTGCCCAAGAGAGGCACAGGAAATGAAGGACCCACCATAATGCCTCAAAAGAATCCAAGTTACCACCTGTAATGATCTGGTGGTCAGGTGGGTAATACCCTACCCAACGCACACATCAGCACGACGGTAAGAAGAGTGAGTTAAAGACGCACCGCCAATGACATAAATCAAGAACGTCCTCGAACCGGGCGTCTCTTGCGGCTGTGGGCTGGTAGCATCTGTGCTTCTCCTCGAAGGCCTCAAATTCCTAATCGCGTTCGCAGCGCGACTCTGCCACGTTCGTCCGCGGGCCGGTTGTTGACCGTCCTGTTCTTGTTGGGTTGTATCCGAAGGGCTTAAGTGATGGCGAAACTCGGGAGGCTCGGGAATGTGCAAAGGCATCGACATTGGTTGCTCCAAGCCGTCAAAGTCCATACCTTCACCATCCTCGTCATCTAGTGCAGGGGCGTGGTTCGCGTGTGGGTGAGGCGCATGTGGAGGTTGTCTGTCCATGTTAACAGACTGCAGTCCAACCACGATGACAGGTACGACGACGTTACTACGGTGTTCTGGGGAGTTGGTGCTTGTATTCGTGGGAGTATTGGAGTCTTGACCATTTGTAGACGGAGGTGTACTAGTACTCTGGTTGGTGGTAGACACTATCTCAGGCATGTTGGTGGGTGTAGCAGTAGAGGGCGTTAGTGCTGGCGCAGCCAGCCCACTATGTACACCTGAGACTTGGGCCATCCCACGTGGCGTAGTCATTTCATTTTGCTGGTTCTGGTCTGTGGTGCGTCCCCAAGGAGAAGTAGAAGTGTGACTCGGACCTTGTGCTGGGGTGCGAAAAGTGGGCTGTGATAGCGGTGATGATCCTTGAGGTCCCCCTTGTTGTCCTAGATTTGGGGATGCTATTGCCGGGAATCGGTACATCCTCCACCAGTTAATGCCCCCTCCAGGGGTGTGCTCGGTACGCGAAGCAGAGCTTGGCGTGAACGGTAAACGGAAAGGCATCGACGAGTCTCCTGGGGTTGGGTTTGTGGAAGATGAGCTTTGTGTGGTAGGTTCGGAACCAGAGGACGGAGGCAACGTTGAGGTCGATGATTGGGTAGGAACCTGTGAAGTTAACGCCGACCCTCCTGGCAATGAATTTGGAGTGTTGGACGTCAAAGGACCAGACAAAGACGACGTTCCTAGAAGGAAAGATTCGTGCCCAGTCCCGGTCCCCGGTACATTTGAAGGATCCTGGGCGTCAAGTGGCGGCACAGCAATGGCCCCTGAAACGGCATGACCCCCTGCCTCGACCCTCCGCCCCGTAATCGAAGCCTCTGAGCTGTGCGCCATGCCTAATACAGCCCCTTCTGGCTCCTCTTCAGACCGTATTTCTGATGGGGTTAAATCGTCTACTGGAATATGGGTTCCTATTTCGATAGCAACACTGGAAGATGCGTGCGCAGCATTGACGTCTTCGCTCTTATCGTTATCGCTTGCACCGGTCTCGCCGTCGGTTCCCAAAGACATTGCTGTAGATATCGACTGTGAGGGTGCTGTGTGATGTGGAGACATACCACTAGTGCGGAAAGAGGAAGGCGAAGGCGATCCGGTTCTGGTTCTTATGCCGAACGGAGAGTGGATACCTGTACCGAGGGCAGAGACTGCTGGAGATGTACGCCCACTAAGTTGTTCTTGGGCGGTGTGCACGTCCTCTTCATCGCCTTCGTCATCCACATCCTCTGCGCAGTCAGGTTCGTCTTCGTCGTCACTGTCGAAATGCCTCGTCTCGAACTCTTCAGAATCGGAATCAGAGAGACTCTGCAACTCGGGAATGGGTTGTTCCTCCTCCTCTTCATCCTCAGCAGTCTCATCAGCATCTTGCGATGCCCCTCCAAGAACACCTGGTTCCTGCTCCTGCATCAATGTAACCCTGAGATCGGTTTGCAGATCCATGAGGAATCGCTCGAAGCTGTCAGGCGGAGGAAGGGATGGTTGTTCTCCATCTCTGTCCCCAGCTAGAGCATCTCCGTCATCAGGTATCGCGAGGTCAGGAGTGTTAGAGTTTGCAGAAGTGGCAGTAGATGGTGTGCTTGTTGTTGCTCCACCAAGCCCAAGCCCAAGATTGAACGCTCTTGCCATCTCTGCGAGCATAATCTCGCGGGGGTCACGGGGTCGTACGATGTCCGGTGACTGTGATGGCGCACTTTGTCCTGGACCAGAGCTTGATGTAGTGTCGTTGGAGTGATTCGAGTTATGAGCGCCACTTCCGAGTCCAAGTCGGTCTCGAAGGCTACTCCACACGTGCCTCATTCGTCCTGCATCCGAAGTAGGGGTTGGGGAAAGTGGGCGTTCCGATGGAATATTAGAAGTAAAACCCGCAGATTGAGGGATGGAGTTGGAAGATGGTGGGGGCTGAGAGGATGTGAGTCCCGAAGAGAATATGGGCTCTGATGAACCCGTCAAAAGAGATGCCGCTGTTGCCGCTGCTGCGACGCTATTTTGAGTGAGAGGATTGAGGAAAAAAAATGACGTTGGTATTTGCATGGGCGGATAACCGGGTGTTTAAAAGACATACCTCAATAAAGTTCCCAAGACGTCAATACTGCTCGCAGACAGACCGGATGCGCCGACAGGTCCCTGTGCCATTGAGATTCCATGTGGATGTGTGTGCGTGCGATCTTCGTCCTCGCTGTCCTCGGCTGCACCGCTAGCGTTGGATGTAGCTTGTCGACCCCGAGAGTCAATGTTCGAGGAGCCAATCGTGGACTCTGGGGGAGGTGAGAAAGGTACTGCGGGAACCATGCTGGTAGGGCGCGGCAAAATGCCTGGAAGAGGGTTACGCGATCTAGTTCCGGGTGGTACGGAAGAAGGTCGTGTTGAACTGGACTCAAAACTGGTGTTGGTGTTTGAATTTGAGGCGTCGCTGGTCGTTGGGGGAGTCGGATTGGATGTGGCTACGGGACGTTCTGAAGAGCGAGGAACATCTGTGGTGTGTACCACGCCCTGAACGACGACGAGGGTTCCGGGGGGTGGGAAAGGTCGAGGGCTGGTGTTCACTTGTGGGGCTGGTAATTGTGGCGGAGACTGGTGCGTGGGTGCCGGTGGGAGAGGGACGAAATATCGTTCTGACTCTTGTGCTGGTGGTAAAGGTGGGGGTTGACGAGGAGAAGGAGGGACTGTTGGGGCGATGACAACTTGGTCGTTGTCGAGGTGATCCTTGCCAGCCCCTGATTGGGCAAGAGGGTGAGCAGTTGACGAGGACGGAATGGGGGTCTCGTCGTCGGCTTGGTGGTCGTCCTCGATGTCGGAAACGTCTTTCGCCTTTTCCTTTCCCTTTGCGGATGCAGCCGGGGAGTCACCGTGACTGTCGGGCACGCGAGGTGTGATGACGCCAAATTCGTCGACGTCACGATCGACTTGGTGCTCATCATGTTCCGTCAAGGGATCCATATGTTCAGGGACGACTCCTTCGGTGTTGGCTGGGACGTTGTGTCTACGCGAGAGCCACCAGCGACGCTTCTTTCCTCTGAGCGTCTGTTCGGGTTGAGTCGGTAGGGTAAGGGAGGAAAGCGGACGCGATCTCAAGGACGGCTTTGGAAGGGACGAGAGAATACGGCGAGGGAGAGAGCGACGAGGTATCTGTGTGTTGTTTGCGTGTCCTGGGGCGGGCGTGGACGCTGACGCTGGCGTTGGGGCTGGAGCTGGACGGCGAGAGAGAGACTGGCCCATGGTGGCGTGAAAGGAAAGAGTAACAAGAAAGGTTTCGCTAAGACTTTAGCCGCGGGCTGAGCCGACGTCGAGATGGTGTTGCGGTTGTGCTCGACGACGACGACGACGACGACGACGGCGACGGGGGTGTCGATTATTCTGGCGTGCTTCACAGTCTCATCGCCAACACGTCCAACTTCGGTAAACTCCGAGTAACATGGCACAGCCACATATATAATTAAATTAAATTAAATATTAAAAAAACATATCCCATGACCTTCAAGCACTCTGCTCCCGCCAAGAGACACCCTTGCGCAGGACAAGAACGATAAGCAGCTCCATCACAACCACAAGCCCCGCAAACCCAGTGTACAACCACCCGTCGCCAACCGCATCCTGCAGCGGGATAGCAACCATCGTAGACACGAATGCCAGCGTACCTCGGAACGAACTGTTCGTCGCGACCGCACTGCTTGACCGACCTGGGTTCGCGTCCACCACGTACGCCATTGTACTCGTGTACATCCATCTGCAATGTGTCAGCACATCCACCAAGCTTTGATCCCGTGTCGCTCACATCGAAAAGAATCCGCACAAGAACAGCATTAGGCAGATCACACCCACGTGGACGTGCTTCTCTACCACCCATCCATACCCAATGACGCTCGGCGGTAGCCAGACCATTGCGAGCGTCGCACTCTTCAAGCGCATCTTTCCTAATTTATCATTATCCCCTCTCAGTTCAAAATCAAGGGCACCCACCTCGGGATACCATTGCCCTCCATTCTCGTTTTTCATCTTATTCATGACGTGGTCCGACCAACGACCACTAATCACACTCCCTCCAACATTCCCTGCTTCCTTCAGCTTCGTGTCTTTGCAATTCAACGAGTCACCTACCAGCTCCGAGCGAGAGAAGAACTATCCCAACCGAGAGCGCGTCATATCCGTAATCCATGCTCAACGTTCGCGTGCACGTGTATGACAAACAATAGCTGAATGCAAACACCAATCCTAGCCATGCAGTCAACACTTTGACCATGCAAAACCATTCACATCACTCACCGTTCGCCAACAGGATCGCAACGTTGTTTCTCCGTTGCATAATTTTCCAAAGCGGTGGAAACGGATTAATGTCCGAGAAAGACAGTCTGACGTCGTTCAACCCTGACTCAACCTTGATTACAGCTGTCCCATCTTCGATTGAACTTGGTTCCGGTGACGCTTTCTTGCCGCTTGCATGCTTCTCCTCTGTCCCCGCTTTACTCTCCGCAATTGTGGAGTCAGTAGCAGACTTGAAGTTCCCTGCGGTATTCGTCCGCCTGCGTAACGCAGCTTGGTAAGTCAAGCTACGTTCAATCCGGAACGTGTCTTTGAACAAAAATATGAATGCCCCCAAAGTGATTCCTCCGCATACGACGAGAAAATAAAAACATGCTCGCCACCCAAAAGCTTGCGATAGAGAACCCCCGAGAATAGGTCCGAGGGCTGGTCCAAGAAGCGGTGCAGCGAAGAAGATGCCCATCATCGTCCCTCGTTCGTGCGTTTCATATATGTCAGCTAGGGTTGCTGCCGAAATTGCGATTGCTGCACTAGATCTGTAAGCCATTCCATTCAGTCCATGACCTGCAAATGAACGAAAAATTCGAACCCCGCAGCTTGTACAACACGCATGCCAATCAGCACGTTGATTGCTCCAGCGTTGGCCAAAATGGCGCATGCTAGAACGAAAATAGTGGTAGATGCAATGTAGACCAGCTGTTCTATTCTTGAGCCTGTGCTCAACCACTCGCAGGAGTAACGAACCTTTCGACCTTTGATTTCGCTGGCGGCGCTCCAGAAGAGCGGAAGGGTTCCCTGCACGATGATGAATGCCGCGAGTGTCCAGCTAATCTGCACACTTGTCGCATGCAAATCTCGCTCAATCACTGCATTCGTAGCTATCCAGGACTCTGTTTAGCCGTTCTCATCGAGCTTTGGGAGAACCTGACATACGATTTTGTATATTCGACGCAAGACTTGAAATCAAAGATGCCGTGGATACGATCCACAGTGTTGTTGTCTATCACAGAATAGTCATTGTCAACGGTGCACATGCGAAAGTTATCAAGATGACTACATGCCTTTCTCATGTGGCTCCATTTGCGCGGGTCGTCATTCACAGGAACGTGTTCGATATCTGGAATAGATTCTTCTTCGGCGGCCTCCTTGAGTGACCGGCATGCAATATCAGCAGCAGAAGCTCCAGGAAGATGGGGCTCGGGGGAGTTAGCCCGGAAGGTTTGGTTCGTTGTCGTAGAGATAGACATGCTCGTGAACAGGTCGTGAAGGACGATGCACACTCAAAAAAGCCAGAGAAGTAGCACTCGGAATGTGTACTACCCACCTCTCTAGGACTCGGTCTTATAGTCGTGCCCTTGACTTCCCGCCAGCTCATGCCACACTTGCCAGGCTACTGCGGCCAACGTCTTAGAGCCACGAAATCCGGCCTGGGACACTCTTTTCTGGTTAACGTCGTCGGAAATGGACTCAAAAATGTTTTCCTGCAGGTGAGGTATATCTGCCTTCTCCTCACCAGCCTTCTTCCATCCCTCATGTGCTCAAGTCATGACCGCTCACCTTTGGTTTAGTGTTGAGTGCATGACGCGTGACAAACCGTGAAGTGTAGCGCAGTTGAACTCTGAGCCCGAAGCTTCGAATGGCAGAAGAGCAAATCCTGCTCAAAATATCTGAGTTAATAGAAACGATAGAACCCTCATTATTGGCCCACGCCTGACGCGCCTGGACTTTGTCATCAAAGTCCATGGTATGCAGCTCGACAAATCGTGATGTTGATGAAGGAGTCTTGAGTCGCCTCTTGAAAGAAGGATATGTATATGTATACGATCTCATCTAAACGTGTGAGTTTTGTTACCACTCCTAACTTCCCGTTGGTCTCGCGGCGGCGCCCGAAAGTTTCCGTACTCGAAAAGTCCAGATCCTGGAATATTTTTCAGTCACTCGTGAACCAGGAATGGATAGAAGGACAAGAGATTCGCCAATGTGCTTTGTCTTCCATAGCACCAGGAGCAAATACATGGATAGCAGATGTTGTCTCGTGCCAGGGTGAAGACGAAGCAGATTCCACGCAGGAAGCGTAACGTATGGCGTTCGCGTTTTTTTTTCGAATATCGATCGGGAGAAGACTTCAACGTACCTTTCCCATGTCTCTGCTTCTTTGTCCTCCTCTCGTCCTCTTCGTGCACACCCCGTGCATCTCCACGCTTGCTCTCGTTGTCCAACAAATTAGGGACACTCAAATAATCAAATTCCTCCACTTCCCGATCATGATCGCCGGCGGAAGCGGATGTTTCAGCACCACCCAATCGTGTTCCAGATTTAGATTGTGACGTCGGAGCAGTGCCTCTGGCCTTGTCGCGCTTTCGTTTTCGTTGCCTTGCGCCTTCCTGACCGACGACGACAATCGTATCGTCTTTGAGTTCATAGTTTTGTGGGTTTGAAAGGGTTTGGCGTTTGTGAGCGGGAACAAATGGAATCTCAATTTGACCTTCAGGACCGGGGGGTATAAGATCAGATGTTCCAGACACAGCAGAATTGCTTTGGTCCATTCCAACATTCACGGGAACACCCGAGAGCGACGTCTCCAAAGCCTGCGTCTGCATCGAGGCGGAAGCACAATTTGTCAACTGAGTGACATCTTGACGACAAATCACCGCACGAGGACGTCTGCGACGACTTGGAAAACACACGACGTACCTGAACAGAGGGTGCAAACGATGGCATCGACACGACTGGCGCGATCACCAACGTCTTGTGTATCTTTTCCATGAGGTCTTTGAAGCGTTCGGCGGAATCATCCGATACTTCTGCATGTCTAGAAGTGGATTTGGTCGTGCTAGACAAGGAAGCTGTTGTAGTCTAGTAGGACAGAAACATGAGTTGTAAGCATGCGTGGATGAGTGTAGGACATCGCAAAGTGAAGGGAACCAATCACGCCAAGGCCATATATGCGCAAAGTGTAGGAAAATGGCGCAGAAGTTTCAGGACGGGAGCCGCCGTAGTACACCGAGATGAAGCACAAGACGCTGGCCAGGATGGCGAGAGGAAAGAAACTCGGACCATGACACCGAGCACGAGTTGGGAAGCAGAAATGAGGGCTACACGTTTTAAGCCACAAAACTCACCTCGGCTAACGCACTTCCAAACAACACACTCCCTGTGGCAGAGTAAGTTTCCTCTCCACCGGCCGAAGATGGCGGTGCAACCCCCTTCTCTTGCGCACGTGTCCCGGAAATCCCAACGCCAAACAAGGATGAACATGAGATTGAAATGCTTGCAGCTGATGTTGACAAAGGAGCGACGGTCCAAAGCCGTGACTCATGAGTTAGCTTCGCAGCTGATGATGGAAGCGTTGTGGAGCTAATCGCTTCCGACTCCTCAACAGCTGCCGAAACCACCATTTTAGCACCCTCGCGTCTATCCTCTGCTGCCCCTTGTGGACTAGACGCTGACTTGGTAGCCTCAATAGCGCCCTTAATAGTCGCTACCAGTTCTCCTGCGCGACGTTTCAATACAGGAGGGACACTTCCATTGACACCCCTGGGTCCACCAAACAGCGAAAGCAAATCCAGAACGGTGGTAGGGACGCGTTCCGCTAAGAGGAAGAGGTGGTGAGTCGGGAGTACATACCTGAAAAAACCCTCTGTCGGTTAAAGTGGGGAAAATGGGTCAGGAAAGACGAACCGTGTACTCTCATCCTCCTCCCGAGCCACATCTTCTCTCCATCGATGCACGGCTTTGTATACCGCTGCTTGTGACCCTAGAACCTCCGTTCCTCGCACTTGCGAAGGTGAACCTACTAACCCAATCTTGTTCCACTTCCTTGCAAGTGTATCCCACCCACTAGAACCCGTGCCACCCTCTGCATCGTATACCTCAATTACGTACAGCCTAAGGGCAGTACGGGATGAACGAGTTAGAACACCATGGATGAGACCACGGCCGTGATGTGTTTGTTTCGTATTCGTGAGGGGGTGAGTTTCATCAGACATAGCTGGGGCAGTGGATTGTCGCTCGATGAGCAAGAGGCGGAGCATGTCATAAATATATAGGAGGAAATGTGTGTCAGAGCGTGCATAGGTTGACATTTCAGTCGGGAGTGGTCTGTCGTGTAGATACCGAAGAAACCGGTATGAATAATGGGTAGTAGAAGTCCATCAGCCAATGAAGGGTGTATCAAAGCGAAGCGATAGCTTACCGAATCCTCCAATCAGCGAGCTGGTACCGTTTGTCGGGTATGAAGTCACAGTAAGTCTCCAATAGATAGGCAAGGCTATGTTTCGGGAACTCTAGTAGCACCCGTGAAGGTCAATTGCCGCCAGGACAAAATGCAACTACAAGCGCATACCCAGCAGTTTCGACGCATGAAATGTATCAAATAAGCCAACGACAAAGATGTTGAAGTCTTGCTGGAGCCACACGATGTCTGACTCTGCACCATGGAAGACCTAGGGGTAGAACCCGGGGGAATCGTCAAACAAATATTCGATGTGAGCGCACATAATCAAGCGTACCTTGATAACTGAAGGATCTGTGAAGACTCTTGCAATGATTTCGCCAGCTTCACTAGCCATGCGTGCCTCCTCACTCTCTCCAACGCTCTTACCCTTTGCTCGTCTGAGCCCCTCCCT
Organism: Boletus sensibilis; assembly: GCA_038092655.1. Classification (NCBI taxonomy): domain Eukaryota; kingdom Fungi; phylum Basidiomycota; class Agaricomycetes; order Boletales; family Boletaceae; genus Boletus; species Boletus sensibilis. The sequence goes on along the minus strand of JBBPQU010000134.1, from coordinate 15,662 downwards.
AACTTCTGGTACCAATAGGTCAACCACGAAATCTCCTTGTCTAGTCGATATTTGCATAAGAGCTAGAAATCCCTTGTATGATCTATATGAATGGTGTTCGAGATCGACAGCAAGTTCTGTTACTGAAGAGATAGTGTTCGCCATGGAGAGGAGGGCTTTGGGAGTCGAGATGAATGTCAGAGGGTGAGAGGTTGTCGGAGCTCCAGACGAGGGAGTGTCGAGGGATGGAGGAAGTGAGGGTTTCACAGACGGGTTGAATACGTGATCGGGGTCGGAAGGATGAGTCAATTCATAATAATAAGGATGTAACGTGCGTTTTCTACTCTCTTCCTCATCGTCATCTTCACGGACATCCTCGATACCCTGGTTCGGTCTCTCGTCGTAGAAAACGTACCCGAGGGGCACCTTGGCGCACCATTTATGTGGTATGAGAGTTGCGGGAATGTATGGGGACTCGTCGGTGTTGGAAAGAGTGTGCTTGAATGATAACTGCGGTTTTGGTAAATGAGAGGCATGAGTAAGGGCAGGATCTAGTCGTCCACGGAATGGTTGTTTCTGCCGGTCAGGTTAGTGGATCTAAAAAGGTCAAGTGCTAGTGCGTGCCTTTGGTTTGTTCTTGTGAGGATCGACAGGAACAGCGGGAACGTGGATGGCAGGGTCTTTTCTTTTTCCAAGGAACACATCCAGTGCACCGTCCGTGCTTTCCAACATCTCCTCCATCGGGTCTACAATATTGCGTACGAATTCATCCACGACGTCCTCCTCTTCTCGTATTCTGCTTGTCTTTCCACTTGCGATGCTGACGAGCTTACCAGTCAAAGCAAGAACGCGATTCGAGAACGCATCAACATCACGGGCGAGCGCTGGGTCGATGGAACGGTGAAAAGAGAGGTCGGCTGGGAGAGATGTCGCTGCTAGACGGGTGGTCGTAAGCGCTGCTGCTTGGAGCGTGTCAGAGTAGGTGGTGAATGTCTCCATATCAATGTTCAAAGGTATATCTGACGGCGTCGCCATTATCGGCAGTGAGGTCGGTGAGCTGCTCAGCGTGCAAGACGATGGGCAGAGCGTAAAACGGGGTGAGTCACGTGACTTGACTTTGCAAGTCCAGTCTTTGGAAAGACTAGGTCAGTTGAGCGGACCATGGTCATGACTAGTCAAGAAGCCCATGCCAGAGCTGCGTCCTCCACTGCGTTTCCCCAGTTCAATGCAAGTTACATTCTGGCGTTCCAATTCTCCTCTTGGTTTCCTTCCTTCTCTTTCATATCCATCAGATCGACCATAATCAGACCCCTAGACCAGTCATTTAAAAGTTACCTAGAGTCAGATGGGGTATTCGTTCCGGAAGGATCTGAAGACGTGTTGGTTTGTTGCTCGCACTGTAATAGCATCGCTGAGACACCTATCTACAGTGTAGCCGAGAGCACACTTTCGGACGAAGACAAAAGCGAGAGCTCTGATAGATCGGAACCCGAGGTTCAACACTTCTCCTTTCCGGAGCTGGACGCAGCAATACGAGCTGCTATTGATAAATATCAAGCAGTCTTCCCAAAATTAAATTTCTCCTCCCCAAAGGTGGGCACAAAATGAAACCCACTTACATTGTTTGCATGCATAACCAGGGTAATCAGGATGCAGCATGGGTCCTACCCATGTCCTCTCCCCTCAAATGCACCTCTCCCGCCGATGTTTACCTTCTACTGAAGTCGTCTGACTTCGTCACACATGATCTAAACGCTGAACATGTCTTCGAGGGGTGCGGTACATATGACCAACCATCGTACGACCTAGAGCTTGTACTCAGGAAGTGGTATCCTGTGGACCGAAGTCGAGAGATACGATGTTTCGTGAGGAATGACACACTTCTCGGTTTGTGCAATCGAATCCGAATCGCGAGCTGCATCACCCATCTTGCATATCTAGGGATCACCCAAAGAGATATGAATTTCTACGATTATATGATTGATCCTGTCACACAAACCAAGATTAAATCGACAATACGCCGTTTATGGGAAGAAAACATTCGGCCCAACTGGACGTTGACTCGACCAGATTGTACGCACCTTTTGTTGAATGACGAAGTGGAGTAATACTGACTGTTGAATTTTGAACGACTGATGGCTATTTCGAGTAGATGTCTTTGATCTTCTACTCACCCGCGATCTTTCTCGAGGACATGTCCTCGACTTCAACCCCTACGCTCCGCACACGGACCCGCTCCTATTCAGTTACGAAGAACTCCATGCGTTGTCCATCCGGACAGCTCGCGAATATGGACAGTCATGCAACGGCGGCACAACTACCCTTGACCTCCCAGAATTCCGAGTAGTAGATTCGCCAATGCATCCGGCTGCGACACGCAACTCGCCAGCGCACCAGCACAACATGGTACCTATAGAGGCGCTGAACCTCAGTGAGGGCAAGAGCATAACTGAATTTTCCGAGATTTGGAGAGATGAAGTTAAGCGAGCCATGCAGGATGAGGACAAGGACCATACCACACATAATCATGACTCCTCCAACTAGGAAGATCAAATCCATCGATTGTTTTCACAAGTCGTCACGAATAAGTACGCAAGGGTATCCTATTTCTATAGCTTGGCCCTGGGATTGATTTGCTTCCTCATTCTCTCGATGATTTCTTCTGCCTCGCTCTCAATTCTGCTCAGCAGAACCTCGCACGTGGGGATATCCTTGATGAGGCCCATAGCAATGCCAGCAGACCAAATCCCATACTCCGGGTCTCCAACGTCATATACAACCTTTCCCCTTGCACCTGACACAAGATCGCGTAAATCGGCGAATTGCGCACCACCTGGTCTCCGCTCAAGCGCGACGACTTGCTTTGACACTGAGTTCTTAAACACTCGTGCTGTATTGTTCAGAGTGCGGAAGATATGGACAGTATCTTGTTCGGTGGATGCGACAATCTTCTCCTTGATGCCCTGGTGGATCGGGCTGATCGTCTTTCAGTAGAATAAATTGCCAGAGAAACAACCATAAATGTACCTCTCCACCGTACACATGAAGCGTGTACCTAGAGCGCGCGTTTCAAAGTTTCAGATAGTCGAGTTTGGCAGATTCACGCACCCATATTTACACCCTATTAGAGTGGAGTAATTTAGGCGTTTGAATGCATGTTTCCTGGCTGAGAGTTATGGCAAAAACTTACCGCAGCACCGAGGGCTATGGCAGCCGCCAAACCGCGGCCATCGGCGAACCCTCCGGATGCGATATACGGTATCTTCGTCTCTTGTGCTGCTCTAGCTAGCTATACAGAAGTCAATCTTACAGCAATTTGTAGAAAATAAGAATCCCATACCAACACGAGACCACCAATATCCTCTTCGCCAGGGTGACCCGCGCCTGTAATAGATATTAGGCACTTGTCCCGTGATCAAGGCTACACTCGCCATACATTCAAAGCCGTCGATGCTGAGGACATCAACACCCATCCGTTCCGCAGACTAGGATTAGATTGAATTTGTGATGTCAGAACATCGCAGAGAGAAGGAGACAGCTCGATCCCGACCTTTGCATGTCTAATGGTCGTGCACTTGTGGATCACGATGCACCCGTGTGATTTAAAGAAGCTAATGAGTTTTCCCGCTGCAACCCATTATCAAAAGTACAATAAACCTCGGGGAGACGAAACTCACGGTTGTTCCCAGCGGTCTCAAAAATACGGACACCCTCCTCGACAGCAGCACGAGCGTAGCCCTCATAGTCTAGCGGATTGATTGTAGGAAGGAGGGTGAGGTTGACACCAAATGGCTTATTGGTGGCTGCTCTTGTCTCGCGGATAGCGGCCCGTAGGGCGTCAGGACTGGGTTGAGTGAGAGCTGTCAGGATTCCTGGAAATGATGCCATTCAAGTTAGCCATGCAGTATTGCACCAGGCTCAGCGAACTCACCGAGGCCTCCTGCGCTGGAGATGGCGGCAACGAGTGGAGGCTTTCCAACCCTATGAAGTAAACCTAGGATGGTCCCCGTAGAATTATGTGAACATGCGATGCCCATACCATTGCATTCCACCCTGGACGACTGGTCTAGGAATGTGAATGATGGTAAGCACACATATATCAACCGAATTGCTTCGGGAGGTACGCACATCCGTATACGCAGGAGCTCGGTGAGAGGTGTGGTTATCATCTTCACTCAAAGGGAGACAGAACAGGCGGAGAGGTTGTGGTTTGAAGGCAAGGCAACTACTAGGTACATATGTAGTTGAATCGTTGATGCAACATAGCCGGTCCGGCCCATGTGATAGTATGTGTTCCGGTTATAACCTGCCACACGAACCCGTATGTGAGTACAAACTTGAGCTTGATCGTCCAGACTCCAGACTCCAGGGAAATTCGACACTGACTCCAGAACTTCGTTCCGCAGTAAATTTCATCATTGAGTCGAATCATAGCGGTTCGCAGAAATGTCGGGGCCGTACTACTCACAGCCCGAGGCGTACGTGGCCAGTTCGGACCGTCAGTGAGTCACGATGCCACGAACACGCATATAAACCATCGTATTTACAGGGGCTAACGTCGTTAGTACACCATGGATCATCTCCCCGATACGAAGAGAACACCACTCCTCGATCCCAGCCTTTATGCATCAGACACAGAATCCTTAGCGTTCTTTAAGGTCGCCACTGGTATCCATGATGATGATAAACTCAAGGAACACATTCTAAATGTCCAAGCACAAGCATATGCTGTGTGTTTGAGGTGGACTATTACCACAGAATTTTTTTTTGATATCGAGCTTTCTTTCCAGGTGGCCCCTTACCCTTGCATACATTCCCTTGACTTCACAAGGTATGCTCGTCGTCATAATATACCGGAGATCGGTGTCTCATGTACATGCAAGGCTCAAGATATCCAAAGCGCCCGCTTACAAGGATGTTTTGAAACTGGGTCAAGAACGCGAAGGAGCTTTGCTCCTTGATCTTGGATGTTGCTGTACGTCCTTGCGTCACGTACATGTATGAAGGCGCTGATGTCGACTTTTCAGTTGGCAACGACGCGCGCAAAGCTGCATTGGATGGCTTCCCTGCCAAACAAATTGTCGCGTCAGATCTGAGACAAGGTGAAAATAAGCATTTGCTCTCGTTGTCTAGCTTCTGACACTCGATTTTCGAAACATGACCAGAGCTCTGGGATCTTGGACACGTACTCTTCCGTTCCAGCCCCAAGTCATTTCCAGCAACATTTGTGGCTGGAGACACCCTCGACCCAGCTTTCCTATCCCCTTTCACGAGCGGAGCGGAACCTCTCACGGAGGTAAACTTGTCGAACATCAGCACACTAAATGATCTTCGTGGAAAGGTTTCAGCTATTTGGGCTACCTCAATCTTCCATGTCAGTCTCACATCATCCACTACTGGACTTTCAAATAGCTGAAAACCTTTCTTTGAAGCTTTTCTCAGAGAAAGATCAGCGCCAACTCGCACATGCCTTGGGATCACTTCTGTCTCCCAAGAGTGGCAGCATCGTATTTGGCTCTCATGTGGCGTTGCCCAACAAGGGTGTTCTCGCTGGGAAGGTCTCTGATAGGGACTTTAGAATGTTTTGCCATGACCCGGATTCTTGGAAAGAAATGTGGGTGGGGCAGTCGACTGCTCCGAGCACCGGTGGCGATCCTGCGGATAATGTAGGCGGCCTTGATGCGGCAGTTTTTGCTCCTGACAGCGTGAAACTTGAGTCGACGTTGATACCAGTGAAATCTGAGGTCGGGGAGGGTTGGTTCTTGGTGTGGAGTATCATAAGGGCATGATATAGGTTCTTGATCGGAGAAGAACTAGGTGTGCATTGTGTATGCTAAGCTCGTTCTTTTTTGTCGTTACTGCCATTCACTTTGCAACCCCTAGTTCTGACAATATTCATTTGACAACTTTGAAGCAATGGTGCTATGGTTGGACGCCACGTGCACAACGGACACAACATGCAAAATCGCCTGTAGAGCACGCAACATCAACGGGATTATATAGAGGAAATTGTATGTGTATATTACATTCTTTAAAGAATGCATTTTTGAAGTGCAATAGCTCAAGAAGTGACGATACAGTACTTGAAAAGTCAGTTTTACATGGATCGAGGCAGAGATCCGAATAGATCTGCTGCCCGGAAATTTTCCAAACGCTCAAGGCCTCTGGTGCAGTGGGTTGGTCTTCCAACCACTAACCAATTAACGGGAAGAACTTGTGAAACCTTCCTGCATAGGGGTGTCACGCTGGCGGCATGTTTTAAAGTCCGTCAGCGATCGGGTTGACTCGGAAAGGAAGGAAGAACGACCTTATAGAGCACGTTCAAACGTTCACCAAGCTCCGGTCCTGCCACAGGAACGCTCTGGTTTGTCAGTTCCTCGGTCGTGCAACTCCCGCTCTGCGGCGGCGCTCTCCCGTCCCGGTTCAGTCGATAGGCTCCAGGGCCCGCGCGGCCTATCCAATCGATGATGGTAACTCAGTCCGGCCTGCAAACTCACGCATTTCAGTGGGGACACGACATCGCAGGCACACTACCCATACCCACCTTTCATCCACTTCTTATTTTATGGCAGACACTGTAATCTGGCTATCGGTAAGCGGGCCACTAAAACAGGTGATGAAAGAGGTATGTGTTCACTCTATAGATCTAGTAAATGGGTGGGATACGGCCACTGTGGATAATAAACCAGGCACGTTTAGCGTAATTACGGACTTTGAATGTTTTTCCGCACGTCACTTTCACGTCACCACCACTACTTCTGGATCCGAGACTACTCATCATGCTGGTGTCGTGATGGAAACTGGCAGGCCTCGTTGAACATATGCTTCATCTGAAAGCGACACGACCTGTTCCGAAAGACATGTCTTCAGCTAACACAGTACCCCTGCTGGTGTTGCTCATCCCCACAACGTGTGTCTCCCATGGAACGTCTTCCGCTCACATTCTTTTATCTTTCTATCTTATTTCGGCTTGTTTTGAGTCTTTCTCCGACTTACTTGGGATGCCAGCTTCTGAAAAATGACGGAGAATCAGCCATCACAGGATGCCCTAATGGAACCCTTTATGTTTCGCCTACTGATCCGAGTGCGAATTTTAGCAGCGTCCAGGAGGCCATTAATTCACTGTGAGCCCTGCTATCCTGATTTCCCGGAGGCACACTGACGTGCCATAGCCCCCAAACAGGGAAGGCTGTCATCCTTATTGGTCGAGGACAGTATTTCGAGAGGGTTAGCGTATCACGCTCTGGGCCTCTCACACTATTAGTGAGCCTATCTTGTACAATATTACTGTGGAGGCTAACACATCGCTCAGGGTCAGCTAGACCCTGCCACCGCCTCCCTGCGAGCCGGGAATGCTTCCCAGCGCAACATTGTGCAAATCTGGAACAACCTATATGTCGGGAATGGCATAACAGATGAGGAGACTGCAACACTGACTGTGGCCCCTGCCGTTGACTACCCCTTTGGAAACGTTAATTTCAGGGCTTACAACATTGACTTCGAAAATCGTGCTGTCAGTCAGTTTTGCTTGAACAGAGAATTCTACAGCCATTGAGTTCCTTTAGGCCAATTACTCAATCGCTCAAGCGCTCGTGACTACTATCACGTTGGCCAACGCATCATTCTATGGGTGCACTTTCGCAAGTTGGCAGGATACGTGGTATACTGGGTTCGGCGCCAACACGTATGTTGTTGATAGCATCATATATGGTCAAACTGACTGTAAGTTTCTCCTGCCATTCTGTTTCTAATCTTTAATCATCCTCGCTAGATCTCTTTGGGCTTGGAACCTCGTAGGTTTTGTGTCGTTTGGGTCCCAGAGTTATGATAGTTATTTTTTAAATAGTTGGTTCCAATCAGTGACCCTTGCAAATCGTGCATGTGGGGGTGGGATTACTGCCTGGGCGGGGACACCTGGTACAACAATCGGCATATACATCGCCGACTCAAGAATCATCCGTGTAAGCTCGCAGTATTATCATAGTGTTCCTGATGTCAGATATCTTGTCACAGTCACCAGATGCAGATGTAACCGCCGTGACCACTGCGAGCTGCTTCCTTGGTAATCGACAATGCTATTTCGAGGGTAAATTGACTAATATTTGCTTAGGGCGCCCGTGGAATGAAAATGCGGTTGCCATCTTCCTCCGCAACTATATGGACGAGAGTGTTCATCCCGCTGGATTCACTGGATGGTCTAGAGGGTGAGTCGTTTCGGTTCCACCTTGCACCTGCTGGAACTAAATCTGCATGTGCATCACGACAGTACCACATTGCCCCCCACAACCTACTACGCTGAGTCTGGCTCATACGGTAGATACTTTACGAATCTGTGTGATCACTCGCGCTAAGCACGATATAGGCCCGGGAGCCAACATGTCCGCTCGGCTTCCACAGGATCACCTCCTGAGTTCGGACCAAGCGCAGAATCATACGCTTGAATACGTGTTCGGCGGCAAACCGCATTGGATTGATTCTAGATACCAGTTCTAAGCCTTTTGGATGCTCGTCATTGATACCCAGTGTTGGAGCCTGTATAGCTCCGACACCAGCATTCCGGACATTCGTATTCCATACGTTAATGCCCGGTGCATAAAAAGCCTTGGTTTACTTCTCACTTCCCTTCCGTCAATTCATTCCACCGGAACGCTAGTCGTGCCGTCATCCCGCCGCCCTTATTCCTTATTACTTTTGTACCACTTGGCATTATCTAGGTACATAATACAGTCCGTTCCACTGGGACGCTGAGGTTTAGCTTTTACACCCAAAAAAGACATAGGGGTCAAAGATGTACTAGCTGCACGTGACCGCGACGCGTGTTGGAGTTTCGTGTGGATTCTGGAATCGCTCCTCACTCGCTTGTCTTGTTCCAAGCCTCACCGCAACTGCACACAACAGCGAGACGTCTGAACTGCTCAGAAGAGAGACATGACCTCAATTGGATCCGTTACGAAGCAAATTGCAGCGCTTGAAATCTCCTCCAAGAAGCAGGCCAATCCACCACCGACTCGGCCAACGCATCCGAAGCAGCCAAGTCAAACGAACGTTGCAAAACTCCTTACCAAATATGCTGCACCCAACCCCATCCCAAAGCCTGCCCAACCATCCGCTCTCCGAAATCAGACGAACGCAGAGAACAGAACCACCACGCCACCGTCCCCGACTAAACCCGTCGCCAAACCGCCCACCATCGACATAGGAAAGTATGACGGTGGGTTCGAGATAGACAATGAGAAAAGAGGTGAGAAGGTATACGGGGAAGCCGCCGAAGACTTGGCACTCGATTCGAGCGTCTCGAGGTATGTCTCACTTTTGTACTACTGTCCTCAATCGTGACATCCCTGCAGAACAAAACCCACCCGCGAATGGAACCTGAACTCGCTTGATATCGGCCGCCCTCTTGGAAAGGGCAAATTCGGTCGTGTATACATGGTCCGCACCAAAGTCGAACCGCACTACATCCTCGCGCTCAAGTGCCTGTACAAATCCGAAATCGTCCAGTCTCGTGTCGAGAAGCAAATCCGTCGAGAAATAGAAATCCAGCAAAACCTTCGTCATCCTAATGTCCTGCGTTTATATGGCTATTTCCACGACGAGAAGCGTATCTTCCTCATGCTCGAATTTGCGGGCAAGGGCGAACTTTACAAGCAACTGAGCAAACATGGGTGCTTCTCTGAGAAGCGCAGCTCGAGATATATTGACCAAATGGCGGACGCACTGCAGTATTTGCACTCGAAACATGTTATCCACAGAGATATTAAGCCGGAGAACCTCTTGCTAGGTATCAATGGCGAGCTCAAGATCGGAGATTTCGGGTGGAGCGTGCATGCGCCGAGCAACCGGCGAATGACACTCTGTGGTACATTAGACTACCTTCCCCCAGAGATGGTGGAAGGGAAAGAACATAACGAAAAGGTGGATTACTGGGCACTCGGAGTACTCACCTATGAATTTATGGTCGGAAACCCTCCGTTCGAAGACAGAAACAGTGTTAACGGTCAGTGCCGCGGCCCCAGTCATGCAAGTCAAGGCTCATCTTGGTGCAGCCACATATCGACGAATAGCAAAGGTTGACCTTCGCATACCCAGCCATGTTTCGCCTGAAGCGAGAGACCTAATCTCCAAGGTGGGCTTTGCCCCTCGCTTCCATGTATCCAAGCCCGGCATGCTCATCCTACTTCGTAGCTCCTAAAGTACAACCCGGAAGAACGGCTTGCCTTGACGGAAGTTTCCCGGCATCCTTGGATTGTCAGATACCGTCCAAAGGGGACTTCAAGAGGTGGGAGTGAGGCTTAGATCCAATAGGATTTATCTAGCCGTCAATTTCAGAAATCACTGTAGATTCGCAGTATTCTTCAGACCTGCTTTCAAGCGTTTCGTCATCTATGGTTGTATGTACCTGTGCATGTACTGATTCTGGCGTTGAATGCTCGATATCAAAAAATTGAAGACTGGATACAAATCTCCCTCTGCTAGGGACAATTCATCTGCATGCTCCCTTACCTCAAAGAACGCGGTCCAAGCACGAAGAAATATATGTATCTAGTCCAGTAGTTCCAAACATCTTAGTGTGAAAGGCAAGAGCGTCTTTGGTATTAGAGGTCGTTTATTCCGTGGTCTAATTCGGAATGAATGACAGGAACGTAATATCATCTAGCTACCCTCGCCGCGGTCACTGTCCTGATAAATGCTTAGACAAAGCAAGAGCAACCAAGGAGCACCATACCTTAATATATCATCGAAGACATGTCTGCCCGCATGCGGTTGTAATCAAGGAGACCCTCGATGGGTCCAAGAGCTGCCATCGCGATCTTGCGAAGCTTATCAATACCCACATGTCGCAAAAAGGTGCGGGAAAGTGGACGTACATCCTTGTCCCAGAGATATTTCTGAGCAACGCGCCTAATTTCTTCAGGAGTAACAGCATCGACGGCATTCTCAATCTGCTTCGGCGTCATACGGCGACCAGTGGTGACCAGCTGTCGGCCAATGTCCTCAGCGATAGCGGTGGTTCCGTCCAAGCTAAGAAGAAGGCCAGCTTTGAGTTGACTTTTCGCACGCTCGACCTCGACGTCGGTAGGAGCCATAGACATGCGTGTCCATTCCTTGAGTGTGAAATGTGCCATATCGTCGAGATTCATGAAGTTCTCTGACACCAGGTAGATACCCCAAAGACCGGTATCCGAGTAAGATGTGGAGAAAGACATGAAGCTGTTGGCGAGGTTGTTTGAAGAAATGACGTGAGAGAGCCGGGAAGACAGCAGAGGGGATGCACCCAAGGAACGGTCCCAGTTACCCATAATTGATTGCATTACCAGCATGGGGAAATAGTCAGGGGAACTCCAACCCACGCCCTCGACAGCAATAGTAACATGGGCGCATGGGAGTTCGTCGTCGCGGATCCGAACTTCCGAGCCAACGAAGTCGGTGCGAGGGTGGGCAAGACGACCAAGAGATATGGGGTTAGGGGAGACAGGGAGGGAAGAGAAATGTTTTTCGGCGAGTTTTACGAGCTCCTGGTGGTCAACACCGCCTGCACCGACCAGAACCATGCGATCAGCAGTGTAGTTGGTCTTGATGTAATTCGCGAGATCATCACGCTTGATGGACAAAATGTTGGCCTTGGGACCGAGAATTGTCCGGCCAAGGGGTTGAGCTATGGGATGTTGGCAATAGCAGGAAGGAGAAGGGTGAGGATATACCTTGGAATGCGACGGAATGCAGATGGTCGAAGACAACTTCTTCGAGTTGCTTGTCAACTTCCTGTTGCTCACGGAGGATGACATCTCGCTCGCGCTCAACCGCAGCATTCTCAAGCTTGGAGTTTTGAAGTATGTCGCTGATGATATCGACGGCGACCGAGACGTCCTTGCGGAAACTCTTGGCGTAGTAAACGGTTTGTTCACGTGAGGTATAGGCATTCAGGTGTGCACCAAGATTTTCTACTTCCAGCTCGAGCGCGTGTTGGTTTCTGCGACTTGTTCCCTTGAAAGCCATATGTTCCAAAAAGTGTGCTGTCCCGTTCGTTTTGTCGGTCTCTGCGCGAGAGCCTGCGTCTATCCAGACACCGACAGTGGCGGTCTGTGCATGTGGATGGGACTCTGTTGCAACGGTGAGGCCATTTGGGAGTGTAGTTGTCTCCGTCATGGGCGCCGGAATGTTCACAGCCGTTGCGAACGACCGCAAGGGCCGCTGTGAGTTGTGTCAGATTTGGAGGTGGCCAACGAGAGCGGTGAACTCACAGGGTGGCGAGCTGCGCTGCGAAGGGCACGACCCAGCGACGCCGACAACGTTCGAGAGACCATTCGGAAAAAAAGGTAGAGTGAGCTGACCGACTCTGCCTCCAGCAAAAGTTCGGGTGTTCTCGGTCAATCGGAATTTGCCGATTTTCCTCCTCCGACTTGATCACGTGATGGAAAGCATGACTTGTACTCATCTACTCAACTAACATCCCAAAGCATTCATTTTGACATAGGACAGCTCCATGATAATCCCGTACGTCCCCCTGGAACGACACACTTCCAAGACCCTTGTGCGCCACGTGAGAGGGTAAACCCATTCTCAGAAGCTGCGAGGAAAGCGTTCGAAACAACCGAGCGCTCACTACCTGCTGCTAGGCCGTCTGCAATCTCATCCCCGAAGCTTGATACCGGGGTCATCTCTGGTGCAACAAATAGTGAGATGCTGTTTGGAATGGTGTCCAGAATGTATGTCGGGGCACCCGGTACAGGGTCTCTGGGCAAGTGATATAGCTGCCAACTGTAAGTCAATGATAATGCTGCCGGCAAACTGATCAACTCACGCGGACGATGGAACCTTCTCTCGGTGCCGAAGCAGCATCGAGAGCGATAGCTCCACGTGACGGATCACCTGCATTGATGCAGTGGAGCTGGGAAATCTGGATGATTCAACAAAGTGAGATGTTATGTTTTGGAGGATGTAAGACGGAAATGGGTATCACGTACCTGTTGACTTGAAGGATCTATGACGCCGACATAAAATTCATCCTCTTTACCTACCCATGTTGTATGCGAGGAGGAAAGGTCATGTTTCTGGATAGCGCTGAGCAATAATTGAGTGGGATTCCCAGAATCCAGTGATAGAATCAGATTCCCTTCAGAACTAACAGCAAAGATAATGCAAGTAACACGAATGAATCAAATGCAAAACCGTTAGATCAGTCTCAGACAGAGTGGAAGAGCTACCGGATACCTCGTAACATTCAGATTAGTGCTTAGCGCGACCAGCGGAGGGAAGGAAAGCTCGACCGCCGGTGGAGGTGAAGAGGGGGAAGAGTTGAATGCGATACCAACGGCCCCATTAGATAGAATTGACCCGTTGTAAAAAAGCGTAACTGGACGACCGGTGATGAAGGGAGTAGACGAGGCGATGAGAGAGAGCTGTAGACCATCAAAGAATACACCGGGTAGACAAGGGTGTGAGACGGAAAATGGGTTGAAACAGATGTCGCGATATTACAGACCTTGTTCGCTTGCGGAAACGCACCTTCCAGCACAGTCGCAAGCCCTTCTGGTGCCTTGTCAGAGAAATAGAGGATATTGTCTATGGCTGATGGGCTGACGGACGTGGCATGTTCAAATAGATGTTGTTAAGAAAGAGAAGACACACTCGAGATTCCGCAATGCATCAGGCAACGTCTCTGAGTCTATGCCATTTCCGTGTCTTGATGACGACGAACAGGTCACCGAGTTTGCGGTGCGATCCCAGACGTCATCCCAGTTAATCTTACCATCACACTCGGAAACATCACTGGAAATTCGCCTTTGTGAGTCCTCAATATTGACTCGTGTTGCTCCATTTACGCCCTCAGTTCTCCTCTGTCGGGCAGCATGCCACCTCCCGACTTGTACCTCTGCACGACCCGAGATCGTGGAACGGAAGGACACGCCGTTTACGAACGCATACGCGAGAGAGCATGAATGGGGTCCACTGCGTATCTTTGGGTCGAAGTATGGGTAGGGTAGTGGTGCGGATATGCAGCCGACATGCTTGGGATAGAGCTGGGTAAGGGTGGATGTGATATCAGACAGAACCTCTGGAAAAGTTGTCGACGAAGGAGCAAGTGCGAAGAGCAGGGTTGGGTTTGGCGAAGACGGTTTATGTCTTCTATGGAGTGACTGGAGAAGGATGCTGAGCAGTGAGCGCGCACTTTGAGAATTGTAAGTGACCGCGGTGGAAATTGGCGAGGACATTTGTGGACGTTTATGGAGAAAAACCTTGACAGCCTGTCCCCTATCTCCGCTGTATACTCGTGCCCAAAGACAAAACCTACAGGCGATGGGAAGGTCTTGGTCTCGCTGTCGGTGCACACTGTTCAGGGGGCCAACGAGGGTGAACCGGTGTCGGACGGCCAATTCATGACGCCCGGCTCATATGACAGTCTGACTCCGGAGTCTACCTTGAAAGGCAATTTCGGAGCCTCCCGGCCGACGGCATCTCGGCTTAGTACTATGTGACATGATGTCACGACATGTCACACAATCTACCGATGCATAACCATCAAGAATGGGGTCCGACGCTATGCATATGAACATATCGACTGTATGTATGCGGCACGATAAAGGCATGAGAACAAGGTCCGGTTGTGTAGAGTAGACAAGGATGGAGAATATACAACTGAGGAAGATCTACTTGTCGATACGTCGGAGCTTGTTTAGCAAGTGTAACAACCAATACGCGTTCTGCTCGCATTTCTTCGCGCGTATGTTTGTACCCGTAACCCGATCATTCCCCTTCTCAGCCAAAACTTACTACGAGTGTAACTGGATCTAGCCAGTCCCCTAGCTCAAACGGGCTATGCGTTTCCTCAACTTCGCCTCCTCCTCGATGTCGTGCGCGTTAATGCTATACGGCAGAGGCACCTCGCGCGTGATGCGGTGCAGACCTGTGTTATGGAGGTGCTTGTGCTCGAGCCGATCTGAAACCGTCGAGCACGTAAGTCGCGGTCACGAATGAAAGGGAAAATGTGTACAAAAGTTCCACTGCACCCTCCGCAACATCTCCAACATGGCAGTGATGAACGTGCATAGCTCGAAGTTTGCCTCGTCGACGAATATGTAAGCCAACCAAGCGAAGCGAATGCATAGGTTGGATACCTGCGAAGAGGAATCGGAATCAGATATGAGAGGGGATGGGTCCGCGATCGTACCAAAGAAAAGTAGTAGCACTAGGATACCGTCAGTGGCATTGAAGGGATCGGGACAAGGAAACGCACCGGTATTTGTGATTTGTAGACAAGCTCCGATCTAAGGAGTGGATATCGAGCATGTGGTTTACACATTCCCCAGTCCATCAAAAAGTCCTGAGACACAAATATGTGGCTGCCGAAATATACGGAGGCGGTGGAACTTACCCAAGCACACCCATATATCGTATAGACAGTCGCCGTGAAGCACAAGAGGATGTAGCTTTTACCGGTATGGGGACCATCTGGAAGATAACTTTAGCTACGTGTTGACCACCATAGTCGGACATACTTTGGTGCCTCCAGTAGCAGTAACAGAAGTAATATATCATCCCCAGCCCGTACTTCCCGGCCTATTCAAACCAGATGATGAACATAGAATGAGAGGTGATCATATAAATGCCGTACGTTGATAAGCTGGCTGGAGAGCTTCGAGTTCCAGTACCGCCTCACGTTCTGCACCAAACGTAACAAGAAG
>JBBPQU010000133.1:0-36227 GCA_038092655.1 Boletus sensibilis | reverse complement strand
GCACCTATTGAACGTGTGCGCAACACAGAATGCCCACTCATGCACAATCATGAAGCCTTGTCGGTGGACCAATAATAATACCTCTAAGGCGTGTGGTGCTGCCATCTCGTGCCGGAGTATCCCTGCACACTTCAGGGAAGCTCATGGGATCAGGCAAATGAATGAATCTGTCCAGATCAAATGTTTGTGGAAAGGGTGTGGCAAAGGAGTTAAACGTAAAAATTTCAACCGTCACATCAGTGAACCCCACTTAGGCCATCCTAGGGGATAAAAAGGCTCCTCCTGAAGTTGAGGTAGGTCGATGTTGCGCTGTCTTGAAGATGATAAGGAACAACTGAATCCTTTCCGTAGTCGTTAACCCATTTCGCGGAATCCTTCCCGCTTATGGTCTATCTCTATGAGCTTAATCACTATGTGTTTGAATACACGAGGAGTTATGTTTGTGTCTTGAAGTTGTGTAATCAAAGCATACCAGGTTAATGTTGACAATGATTATCGTTCCTCACTGCGACTGTTTGAAGGAAAAAATAGTCACGTGATCGCGTTACAATAGAATTTTTGTGTCGAGTCGACGCGCTTAGTTTGGGTTCAAGTTGTCCCTCAGCTGCTTCATTCGTGCTGAGTGCGCGAGCAGCAGCAATGCCCTCATTTCTCTACGCCATCTTTCATCCACTCCGCACCCTCAACTTATGGCTCGAGAACGATCCAAAGGCTAGCGTACTTGAGGTCATGTACCTTCTAACCGTGTTCTCGGCCTTCGGTATCTGGTTAGTCTTCGATCGTTACCAGAAGGCGCACAACAGTGCAGTGCCTTTCAGACACAATGTGCCCGAAGTATGTGGTCTACTGTCGTTCTATGCCACCTGTCTGATGTCCTTTCAGGCTGCAGACCCTCAATGGGAATCTCTGAGGATTCATAACGCAAACCTCAAGTCGCATCTCACCGAACCTGACCTTCTCCCTCATCATTTTATGGGTAGTAGAGATTACATCACGTGTTACGACCCCGCGAACTCGTTACATATCAAGACAGTCATAGCGGACAACGAGCGTGAAATCCAGGCAAAGATACAGCGAGCGAAGCACGCACAGATTTCATGGGCAGAAACCACTTTTGCTCAGCGGCGCAGGGTGATGCGGAGTCTGCTCAAGTGGCTCGTCGAAAACCAGGAAGCTTGTGCGAGAGTCGCGTGCCGTGATACTGGAAAGACTTGTAAGCCCAGCACGCTTCAAGCAAGGATGAAGGAATGAACTAGTTTGCTCTAGTGGTTGATGCTGCCCTCGGCGAAATTCTGACGACATGCTCGAAACTGGAGTGGCTGATCAACCACGGAGAACGTGCTTTACGGACCGAGACGAGATATTCAAATTTGATGCTGAGTTACAAGAAGTCCCAAGTCTTTTACGAGCCCAAGGGTGTGGTTTCTGCCATTGTATCTTGGAACTACCGTGAGTGGACTCGCATACTAAGCAGTGTGTTTTCTTATGCAAGCCTGCAGCACTGCACAATGCTTTCTCACCAATCATTGCGTCCATCTTTGCTGGTAATGCCATTGTGCTGAAGTGTTCCGAACACGTCGTATGGTCTACAGACTGGTTCGTCGGGGCAATACACAAGGCACTTGAAGCCTGTGGTCACGATGCCGATATAGTTCAGGTTGGTGAATGTCTCCGGTTCATCAGGCGTTTCTAAGTGTATTTCTAGACGGTTTGTTGCTGGCCCGACAAAGCAGAGATATTGACCAAGTCACCTTTGATTAAACATATCACGTTCATTGGCTCGGAAGAGATCGGACGCAAGGTACTGAGGCTTGGACATGCCCTTGATAAATTGCTCACGGGAC
Organism: Boletus sensibilis; assembly: GCA_038092655.1. Lineage (NCBI taxonomy): Eukaryota > Fungi > Basidiomycota > Agaricomycetes > Boletales > Boletaceae > Boletus > Boletus sensibilis. Next base: position 34,383 of record JBBPQU010000133.1, on the reverse strand, counting down.
TTTAGATAGCTGTGGCTGCAACAGAACACCTTACCCCTGTAACGCTAGAACTGGGTGGCAAAGATCCTGCTATCATTCTCCCTGACACTGACATCCAGAAGTGGGCAAGTGTCTGGATGCGTGGTATTTTGTGAGTTCGGTCGATCGTGTCCCGTTAATCTCCCTTTTGATTTTCGTCAGCCAAAATGCTGGTCAGAATTGCATCGGTATTGAACGTTTGATCGTACACTCTGAGCAGTATGACGAACTGTACGAAATTTTGACGGAGCGAGCCAAAAAGTTGCGCGTTGGTTCTGTTTTGGCACCATCCAGAGAAGGGTTCATTAATACGGTCGATTGCGGATGCATGCTTACGAATGACCACTTCGACGTACTCGAAAACCTCATTTTCGAGGCTCACGAAGCAGGTGCTCAAATGGACGTTGGTGGGAAGAAGTATCTCCATCCTTCTTCAGCTGGCAACGCGTACTTCACGGCAACGGTACTCGGTGATGTCGACCCCAAGTCAAGGATTGCGCAGACAGAACGTGAGCTCATCGCTAGAGCGTATTCCCCATGCTAACAATCAAATCAGTGTTTGCGCCAATTGCCTTGCTCATCCGCTATGATGATATCGAAGAAGCGATCAAGATTGCTAATGGTACTAAATATGGTCTTGGAGCCAGTGTTTTCGGACCCCATCAAGACCTGTGCTTAGAAGTTGCTCGAGAGTTGGAATGTGGAATGGTCTCCATCAATGATTTCGGAGTGTTCTACGTGAGTTTCAATTTCTGATTACCGATCAAAGTTTCTGATGGTTATGCACAGTTGAAGTAAGTTAACGTGCCGTTATTTCAAATCGGCATTAGATGAGTTTTCGTTTACAGTCAGGATCTTCCATTCGGGGGAACGAAAGCAAGCGGTTATGGGCGCTTCGGCGAGTCGGTGCGATCTGTGTAGATGACGTAGCATTTCTGACTGTCTAGGACAGGTGGTCCTGAGGGTCTTCGCGCCCTGACAAACCCGAAGGCAATCGTTACTGACAGATGGCCATCCCTCATTCAGACAACCATTCCGAAAGTTCTTGACTATCCCATCCGCTCTTTAGTGCGAAGCTGGTTCGGATTTTCTATTCATTGTTGGATCCGATTCTGACGTGGTTCGGATGCTCAGGGACTTTGTGAGCGGGCTTGTCATCCTCCTTTACGCGGATAGCTACCGTACGCGATTCCACGGCCTGGTACAACTTTCGCAAGCTTCGCGAAGATAGCAGTGATGTGGGATTCTTGGAAGGGTAGTTGAAGGTCGAATTGAAAGCATGAGGTTGGGGGACAACGACATACCACATGATCTGATCTATTTTACTTGTTCTCTACACTATGGATTCAGATTTCGCACCTATGGGGTGCTATGAAGTAGGGGGAGTCACGTGATACACGGAGTATGGAGTCTCAGTCATGTGGTGTTAAGCTTGTGACCGACGGCCAACTCGACCTCTACTATAGCATGCACTCAGCGACCTGAACGTGAACAGCCGTCGAATATCTTATTTGCGCATGGCACGACAATCTGCAGGCTTGTTCTCGTCCACCGCCATCAACTGTCAACGAATACGCACATTAGCAGACACGTCCTTGCGGTCTTTCGGAATGTGCGTGCCAGCTCACTGTAGATGCTTGGATTTTCCTGACACAGGTACAGACATTGTGCAACTCACCAGATCCGTCTTATTCTCGTGTCCGCGGTTGTCATCACATCTCTGTCATACCCTGCACTGGCCATTTACTCGTCCACACCATCGTATTCACGTCTTGCGTCCACATCAAATGTCGTCGACTCATTTCTTGCCGACTACGTCGCTTTCGGCAGCGATGCCCTCCGAGACCTCCAGAACTTTTGGCAGGGTCAATCTAACATTCAAATACTTGACGACGAACTGATCCGCGCACGTTGTGGCTCCGATCGCACCCTTCGAGTGGAACGCATCTTGGTACACAGCAACACCACTGACGACGCTGGTGCTTTGACCAGCCAAACGCTAGTGTCTGCCTTGCAACTTGAACGACGAATATTAGAGCGTGTCAAGTCACAGGGAGTGCCTTGTCTTGAAGCAGGTACAAATGACTGTGTCGTATTCAGTCCTCTTGCATTTTGGAATCACGACAAAGCACGTCTTCAATCGGACGTGAACATCCCGAGCACTCTCAAGAATCATGATGGTGTTTCCGTGGCTGGAATCCATATCACACCTCAGATGGTTCTTGCAGGACTGACTCTCGACAGAAGCGCGGCGAACATTGACTCAGCAAAATTTCTTGTGCACACATTCGTTTTTCCAGAATCTGATTGCTTGGACAAAACTAGTCACGATAACTGGCTCGATATATTAAAAAACCTCACTCAAGGCAATGATGCCTTTACCGAGACAATCGAACCAACACTCATTGCCCTCGAGGTCAGTTCGGCTTCCTTCCTCGTTAATGACAGGCCCTGATGTCTGTTAGTATGATCACGGACTTTCCAAGAAGCAAGGTTTCTCATACATTTCTTCGTTCGTTTATATTGCATATGGAGTATTTTTTGCGTACGTCAGGAGGTCTATGAAGCGCATGAATGGAGTCCACACTAGAATTGGCTTAACCTTTACAGCCCTCTTCGAGATTGCTGCTAGTACCATTACCAGCCTTAGTGTCTGTTCACTAATGCGCTTCAAAATCACCATGGTCCCCTGGTACGTTCAAAGCGTTTCTCAACGTGTGTTGTATTCTCATTGTAAGATGCTAGGAGTCTGTTGCCTATTGTTATCATCTTTGTCGGAGCGGAGAATATGTTCAATTTGGTATTGGGACAGGTTACTGTTGGAGTTTTCTGGCTCACCTTTCTTTCCCGCAGGTCGATGCAGTCACGAGGACGTCCGTCACCCTTCCTGTGAAAGAGAGGATAGCAGAAGGCTTGAGTCGCGCCGGATCATCCAACACTCTCAAGGTCGTAGGTTACAATTGCGTGCTAGGAACCATCGCGCGGTGTTCTACTGGCGCCATTAGCCAGTTTTGCACATTCGCGGTAGTGGTGCTCGTCGCTCATTGGTTCCTAGCACATACATTTTTCTTGACTGTACTTGCAATTGATATCCAGCGATTAGAGGCAAGCAATCTCGCCCACATTCATAGTTGTTTGGTTCCCTAACAAATTACGCAAAGTTGGACCAACTTATCAGACAAAACCCGAGCTTGACCCCAGTCGTGGCTGGCGCACAACAGGAGACTCCTCCGTCAACACCCGCTTCCTGGCAACAGCATCTTACCTATCAACTCAAAGACATGCTCAACGGCCGTGCTATCAAAAATATCAGTCTTTTGCTGGTGAGCTATCTTCACCTCAGTTCTTCTAAGACATGAGTTCTCACCTCACACCAGCTCCTGGCAACCACCGCTACACTCTATATACTCACTCGCCCAAGTGTGTATGATGATGCCGACCTTGGTGTTACTCTTTCTCCCTCCTTCCCCATGTTTACCAAGCAACCACTGAATCAAACTCAAGATCCATCTTGGTGGCTGTGGAAGGTTCTTAATCCTGAAGAACATTCTCTAGTGCATTTGCGAATAGAGGTACCCACTATTGTCGCTTTCCAACCAGCTGGCACAGTCAGTCAGAGCGTTCAACACAGCCTTCGGTCTTCAACATCGACATTGGATATCATGTTTTGGCTCCTCAAAATTCTCCCGATTCCCATGTCATTTACGATCCTTCCCCTTTACGCGCTGTTGCTCTACCTACTGAAGAATGCCGAGCTCTTGGAAGCTCAGCGCAATCGAGATGACGGAAAGGCAGTACCGGGTCAAACTGAAACTACTTTGGGCGACCACATTATTTTCTCGACGTTGCCACGTGGTTTTGCTACGGATGTGGAATTGTTAGCAGCGAGCAAAAATGGACAAGCTATTGCGGCGGTGGGTCTACAGAACGAAGTGAGCTTTTGGCGCACCAAGGACACAGAGCCAGCAGTCATCAGATCGTATAATCCGTCTGCCACAGAAACGGTTTCTGCGCTCGCGCTAGATGACAGTGGTGGTTTCCTCGCGTTCGGGACTGCTTCAGGGACTGTTTATGTTTGCGCTGTTTCCGGGAAGGATGTCAAACCCTGGAAACCATTGGTACTTTTGGGCAACATATCGGGAGTAACAGAGCTCCACTTTTCTCGTCCATCTTCAATCACCCCACAACAGAAAGCTGGGCTAAATTCACAACCACGCGAGCCCCCAGTCATCCTCGTATGTTACGGGAACGGGACCGTCATGCAATGGAAATTTGTTCCTCATCCCTTCTCATATCCCATCAAACCGGTTTTATCTTCAGCCGTGGTTCAAGCCAATATCATATCAGTGCGACCGACAGGCTGTCTGCTTGTGGCTTTCTCCCTCGACGACGGTTCAGTAGAAGTTGCAGAACTTGGCGACACTCAAGAAACGCCGCACATTCGGTGTAATCTACTTGCCGGAAACCCGATTGACCGCGTTGCAAAGGTCTATGCTTGCCGGGTCAAATTGGCGGACAATGAGCAGACCATCATCGGTGTAGCTTCAGACGCCGGTGTGGTCTCATTATGGGACGCCGCTTCTTCCGAATGCCTGTTGGTCATAGACGAACCGCATGGAACGGTCGATCAATTACGACTTTCGCCTATCCACTTGGAGCCATGTCACCTTTGCGGAGAACTTCCTATTGATAGTTTGGTGGTTTCCCTTTCCGTCGGCCATGCTATCATTTTTTATCGTGCCTATTTTCCCTCTCAGACGAGACATTGTTCTTGTCCAGGAAGTACCCCTCAAGCAGCTGCCATTCTCAGCTCAGGGCGGCGCTCGCGAAGCAGTAGCGCCACTTCCTCATCCCCATTTCCCAGGAGACTCTCATCTGCGAGCACTTCGTCCGACTCGGATACCTCTTCATTTCCTGTTTCTGGACACGGAATACTGTCTCGGAGGGCATCCGAGAAAGAATCGTTGCGCCGTCCATCTGAAACACTCGCTCCAGTAGATGAGTGTGAGGTGGGCTATGCCCTTGGTCCTCTTGACCGTTCGTCAACTCGGACAGATGTCACAGTGGTCAAAGCTGGTGAAGCGACCTCCGAGCGGGGTGGATGGGATATCGTGGGAGGCAGGGTTGTGGGTATACGACGCATATCACGTTCACAAGGCGGGAACAAACCTACGACTTCTCGCCCAACCTCGACGATGCGTTGCCCAGGGTTGACGAGTGCAGCTCTGGATCGATGGGAATGCTGGTCCTACGAACTCGCCACCTCCATTCTGCGAGGCTCTGCGGTGTCCTCTTTATCTGACGGTCGTCGCCCCTCATCCTCACCAACCCTTTCGTCGGAAGCGGCCCGCCCAGGAAATCAAGACTATCCCCGATTACCATTCACGCGCGTTGTAGCATTCCAGGTGTCCCACACATTAGGTGTAGCTGGTTTTGGCAACACGGTTGGAATCTTTCACTTTTCATGATCTTGCACACACTCGGGTGTGATCGGGCATTTCGGGTTCTGACATATTAAATCTTGTGTATCTACTACCACTGCTGTGCTTTCTGTGTTCTATTTATTGTGTTATTAATCTTGTTTTCACTCAGCAACAGACGTAGAACTACATGCACTCATAGGTCAGGCCTTTAGGCATCACAAAGGAGTTCCATTAATCCTCATCGGACCATAGCCAACAGCCTCTTATAGTCTTCTTGGACACTTTGGAAAGTCACTTCTAATTCCTGTAGTCGTTCCTCTTTTTCCATCTGAGCTAGGATTTCCTAGGGATTAACCAGCGCCTGAGCATGTCACGCACTACACGGCCAGTTCTTCACTCACAAAGTTAAAGCGGTAAAGCCGTTCTTTGACTTGCAGTCGGAACGCCCGAGCACTCTGCACATCCGTGGGGTCAAGGTGCAACATGATGAGCATCTCCACGAGCCGATGAAATTGTCGCTACAAGCAGGGTTGGTCAGGGATCCATGAAGGAGCTAGGAACGTTCTTACGCCCGCGATTTTAAGATCTTTGCGCCACCTTTCTGACCATGCTCTGTCTACGGGTGGCCCCATCTTCCCTCGGTTCTTCGTACCCCCAGAGGCACTTTTTGGTGCAGACCGTAAACGAGACCTTGCTTTTTGAACACGGCCACCTCCATGGGAAGCTGTCGCACTTTGAGCCCCAAAGCCTTCATTCATGAATTGTTGGTTCGCAAGAAGCATTCGAAGGTCGTTACGATCCCTCAGATCCTCAAAGGCCTCAGCTGGGTCTTCCACAGTCAATTCGGATACGTCAGGGCGTGACACAATAAGATTGTAGATCGCGGTGTAGAGCTCGGCTACGGAGGAAGTTGGTGTACGAAAGTACCTTGATTGAACAGTCACTTACATCCATGACCTTGCCTCTGGTACGGCGGAAGGATAACAAATTGGCTTTTCGTGGATGGTTTGGATCGAGTGGGCGAGGTGCGACAAGAATATATTGACTCACCTCAATCGCAACCGCACTCTTTCCGGGAAACAGTAGAAGTTATATAGCGAAGAATAACCCACAAAATGATATGTCGCAGTTCCATCCTTCCGCTTCCGTTTTTCGAACCTGCAAATATGATCATCAACGTCCGGGATTTTGAGAAAAAGAGCGGGTGACTAACAGCACCACAAATTCCCAGCCATCTTCCTCTTCGTTGATATACGAGCCGGCTTCGACATATAGCAGTATAAATATCTGCATCCTCCTGTGATATTCCCTGAAACCAGAATCTTCGAAGGTAGCCTATAACATTCAGTCACCCAAGCAGAATCATGCACGGTTGGACCTTACATGGTACACTTCATACTCTACATTGCTCTCCCCTGAGGATGCCCTTGGTGCAGGACGCGTATATGAATGGATGCATTTTCCGATAGGGTGAAAAGATGTGGCATCCTTCTCGACGCGAGCAAGAAATGCTTCTTCTTCCGTTTCATATCCTGCATGGCTTTGTGCACATTCTGATAGCACATTGTCAGGAGAAGTACGTACCGGGAGATATGAATGAGCTGAGGACACCCTCTACGTCATCCACTGTTGACGATGCGGGAAGCTTTCCTGCATAACGAACTGACAAAAATTGTGCCAATGATCCGGATGCGAAACGGAACTATACCCATGTTAACCACGTTTTTGAAGAAGATATGACGCAACATTCATACGTCAATCACAAGACCCTGGTAACCATAAATCTTTTCGTCTTCCCCGTATATCTATTTGATTCCTATCAGGATTGTATTCGGGAACTCTCTGAGATGCTCTCACGGGATACGTGAATGTTGGGGGGAATACCTCAAAAGGTTCGTTATCTTCAAGCACTTGCTCGTCTTCTTGTGCACGCACTACAGGTATACGAGTTCCTAGCATGTTGGACGAGTGATTCCTTGCCACTCACCCAAGGAAAGCACGAGGGCTTCGTTGGAATCAACGGTCCAGGCGTTGTTGGCCATGGTAGAAATTGCACAGGAATTAAATATCCTGCGAGGAACTTATGGAGTCAGTGTTTCAGAAAACAGCAATTTGACGGCCAATTGAAGCGCGTGGCAGTGAGACGCGTTGTGTACTCTTATTTTTCAGGTGTTACTGACGCGGTTGGTGGTGATTCACGATGAGCGCGCAGGGGCCGACCGTACCTTCCATCTTACTCCCCGAAATCCTTCAGTTCTCTCCTCAGCTTCTCCTCGACGATATTATCAACTTCGCGAACGAAGCTATCACCAATGCTGTCGATGGTCTGGAGGAGTTCCTGTTCCGCTGGGCAACTGACCGCGAACAGAGAATAAACGAAGACTGGGACAGCACACAGGAAGTCGAGCAAGGGTTGGTCGCATTTCAGACACTACTAGAGTACCATACAGACATCGCCTTTGACTTCTTCGAAACCTGGTCCCTGCGCAATATCTTTGCCATCCCTGCCGATTTGCCTATTGTTGTGCCCCACCAAGAAGGTCTTGATCTGACCTATCCACCGGAGAGAGAAACCGAGCTCATGTCAGAGATCGATGAGCTGCGCAAAAAGATCGATGCGGCAAGTCTAATACGGTGGTTTTCGTATGACTCGCGATTTACCCCACTTTACTTGCGTGTTGATAGCAACGACGCTTGAAGCGCTTGTTAACTCGATCTGTCAGAACATCTGCAGCTATGGCTCTTAGAAGCGAAAAACAACTAAACCAGTTATCATTCCTTCAATCACCCCAACTGCGCGAGCTTAGCCGGGTCCCTGACGAACTGGAAAACATGTTCTCGGCCATCTCGTCTCTCCCAGCCCTCACGCCAGAGTCCACTGCAGCATTGACTCAGTTACCTTTGGCAGATCCTGGGAAGAGACCATGGGAGACGAGCAAGTCAGCCTACTTCGACTGGGCAACGAAGCAGGTGCTGGCCAAAGTCAAACAACAGACCTCGGGAACTGGGGATCCTACCATCGCTTCTTTGGCCAAGCTCTCTGATACCATTGCAAAATCTCGCGACATGAATGCTCTGGTGGAAACGTCTGCGGAGTTGTCCAGCCGCCAAGAACGCAGTGCAGAAGGGGAATAAGACGCTGGGCTTGGGGGGTTGTGTACAACCATTGTTATTTTGTTCAAATTGATACCGATTTAATTTGTACGTGTCTTTCGCTCATTGTCAGCCAAGTATCAGTGGCGAGGAGTCGAACACAGTCTAGGGCCGACAGTCTTCTGTTGGTGGTGCACTGCGTCCAACGTCCATACGAGCTGAATTTTGTGCGGTCGACACTTTCACCTCTTTTGACAAACCTGGGTCATGTGTATCATGTGTAAAACAAAGGGCAAGTCGGTGTGAAAGTGCACTTCACCATCTCAATATCTGCCCCTTACTGGGGGCGATGTACCTCCACCATCATGCACAAAGCTCACCTGGAAGTTCCTCGGTGAAGGGCAGGAATCCAATGATAGCGGAGATTCTCGTAAATGTCTATAAGCCACTCCCTCCCGAGCGCCAGTTCTCAAGTTGAGAATTATCCCGGACTAAAACTCGTTCCCCTCCACAACTAATCGCATCAATGGGTCCCTTAGCTTGGGATCCAGGGAGATTCTTTGCGCCGATGTATTGGGGTGAGTTGCTTGACGCGGTGATGGCAGCGGCTGATGCAAAATCTAAGTTGAAAGAGAACGTTCTAGCGACTGCGTTCGTGCATATTCGAACGGTTTCTTGACATTCCAGGAATCTTGTAGCCTTGTCGGCACAGCATTTGTGCAAGGCTATATGTACTTTACAAAAAAACTTGGGTACAGAAGTTTCTGGTAAGTAGTATTTAAGAGCTCTCGAGGTTGTAACTTTACTGAGGGGTTTGTCGATTACAAGGTATCTGACCGATACTCACGTCCATTGCAATCTATGATTACTTTGTAATGTTGAGCTATTTGCCTTCGCCTCGATGTGGATTCAGGGACAGTCAGGTCAAAAATTTCGCCAACTACTCGGACGTCTTTTTCATTTCAAGGTACTTGGTTGTCACTCCATATTTTCATCGTCTCATTGCATTTCGTCAAGGGCTTGGGTAATTGAATATGTTTGCGATGCACTATGGTACTGATTTTGAAGTTCGCTGTGCCGCCATTACCTGCTTCTTTGGCCTCTCTCAAGGTCCTCTATTTCAGGTCACCGGCATTCTGAATGCATGAAACATGGAACGCCATACTGTGTGATCAGCTTTGGTTAAAATGATCGTGAGGTCTCCAGTGGACGACTGCATTTACCCTTCTCATAGAGTATACTTCCCAGCGTCGCGATGCCATTGATCACGCTTGTCACCAATGTCAAGGTTAAGCATCCTCTGCATCCAAGCTTATGATGTGTTCTGCAACTCTTAGATTGTCAGCTTGGTGAAGATGAGACCCGATCGTTCGTCTTGGAGTTCAAAGGTATTTGACCCGTCTTCTGTAGGTCGTGAGGGGTACTAACGACCGCTTTTCGCGCACAAGTTCTGCTCTGAGACAATCGAGAAACCGGAGGACCAGTTCTGCATCGACTTTAATTATAACCCCTACCTAGCACTGAGCAGTTAGAGGAACGTTTGAACCCGCCGTCAGGCTGCACGTCGTATGCCAAGTCTTGACGTCATACCTTCCGAATGATGATGCGAATATATCCAACAGATTTCTCTGTGGAATACGACGTCAGAAGACGCACAAAAATGGGCAGAGGCGTTCTTCAAGTTTTTCGAGACGAGACTTGGTGTCCCTACGAACAGTGGTCATTTGTAAGCGCACAGGCACCCCTGCTGGCGTTAGCAAGCGAGTAACATTTACGTTATGAATAGCGCGTTCACTGACCCTGGTGACCTGTTTATAGGGCGAGTCGCTCAGGCTTCAGTCTCACCTTTTGTGCTGCATTGGTGCTAATGTTCCCTGTTGATCAGCGTAGGTGGAAGCACAATGGCGGCCCCGCAAGCAAAGCATAAAACACATGAGTTGTATCGTCACAACGAGCGAGTGATCGAGTGCGTGACAAGCCAGGTTCGCCCAATGACTGAACTTCAACGAGCAGAGTCGTGGTTAGCAACGAGTCGAATTGTGGTCATATGTACCGGGAAGCGCTACCTACACGACTTATGGGCACGGCATGTAAGTTTTTCGAGTTATAGATACTTTTTTCCCTATATGTAACCCTCCACGACTCGTGATCACAGATTCATCACCATCTGATCAGTGGAGCAGTTCGGGGTTCCGCTTCACACTTGCCAATCGATCAACGACTCGACTCTGCTTGATACACCCCTCCTCCACTTGAAGAAAGAGTATCCTCTAGTGCCGTTTACACTCTTGTGTCTCGCTCGCCGTCATGCCGTTGGTCTCGCTCAGTACGAATGCCAAGGTAGTTCAGTAGCCTATCCGAACATGCACACACGCACTGAACTGCACCACGAATCAGTTCGACTCGGAGGACGCTAAGAAGGTGTTCGTCTCCGATTTCTCCAAGGTACCAGCACCTGCATAGACTCCTTGGATTGTAATGCACACCATGACGGACGCGTACAGTTTTGTGCAAAGACGATCGGTAAAGAGGAAAGCCGCTTCAACGTCGAGGTCTCCTTCAATCCCTACCTCACGTTCGGGGGAACGTTCGAGCCTGCGATCATGCTCAAAATCGTCTGTATATCGTCTGGTGTCGCATTCATTGACCACGCTGACATCGTGCCGTGCTCGGATAGATGAGCCTCGACAACACCAACCCAACGAACTCGCAGGTATGGGCGAGGGAGTTCTCAGCTTACTTTGAGGAGAAACTCGGCGTGCCAAATGACCGAGGTCTTATGTGAGCATCAGACATTGATGTCGTCGACAGAGACTGACTGATGATTCGCATTAGGGCTTTCACGGACCCTGGTCCAGCTTTCGTCGGGTAGGCCATGGCATGATGAAGCTGTGCATGTGGAATTTGCTCACCAACTCTTCTTTAGGTCGAAGGGAACCACAGTCGAAGCTTTGCGAGCAGCGTCGGCGTAATGAATTGGAACTTTTTGCGCCCACTTGTCCAGCCTGCCAAAGCAATCAAACGCACCGGTAAATCTTCATTGTAAATTGGCATGTAACTGTGTATGTGAGTGTACGGTAACTCGAATGCACGACGCGAGGACCTGCCCGTTTGCCTCCGTCAATCATGCCAATGACCTATGACCTCAAGTTCTTGCTTCGTCAGTATACCCGTGCTCAGCGTTCGTAGCAAGTGAGCAACGAGGCCACCCGTGCTAAACTAATGGTATATGTATCAACCTGACGCGCTGTTATATCCTAGCCTCTGCGACTGGGAGCGTTCCGAGCTATGCGCCTACCTCCACTCTTCTTTCCAGCTTATCGTGATTCTATAGACCCATAAATCGTTACGAAGGCTGTTCTTCTTTTTCCTGAACCGAGGCAGTCTTGTCATTGTCCAGGTTGGCATGCTGATATCGAAATCTTCTTTGCATCGGCAGCTAGGAGGCTGACATCTTTAATGCAGAACACCATTCCACTTGCTCAAGAATAAATTGTACACGAACACGCTCCGTATGTGATGTACCTTTTGCTTTCAACTATGATTTTGATCTGTCATTTACTAAAACGTAGTGGCAATTTATTGCCAGTATTTGCGTCCTTGTGTATCGAGTACGCCAGGCTCAACTGTTGGGACGAGGAACCGGAACCGACTCCTGCCAACATGGCTGACTGGGGCAAACGAGCAGGTTCTCGGATCGTACACTCAAGCTACCGTACACTTACATACCCATACGTGCCAATCTACTATACAACGAAAATCCACCGGTGCGTCTGATTGCTTTGGCAGGCTGGACAAGTTGACGCAAAAAGTTCCAGTTTATTACGCCGACGCTGCTCGCACAGCTTCGACTGTGGTTCCCTTCCACCTAAAGAAGAGTTTGGTGAGCAAAATCCACACACGCAGCTTCATCATGCCATGTTGCACGTCGCCTACCCGATGAAAGCTGGACCAGGGTCCGTGAAGGCCCTAATGCGAATCATCAGTCAGTCTCTGTCGACGACATCGATGTCTAATGCTCACATAAGACCTCGGTCATTTGGCACGCCTAGGTTATCCTCAAAGTAAGCTGAGAACTCTCTAGCCCACACCTGCGAGTTGGTTGGGTTGACGACATCGAGGCACATCTATCCGAGCACGGCACGATGTCAGCGTGGTCAATGGATGTGACTTTGAAGGATATACGGACGATCTTGAGCATGAACGTAGACTCGAACGTGCCCCCGTACATCAGGTAGGGATTGAAGGAGACCTCAACGTTGAAGTCCTTTTCATCTTTACCGATCGTCTTTGCACAAAACTATATGCATCCGTCATGGTGTACACGACAATTCAAGGAGTCTACGTAGGTGCTGGTACCTTGGAGAACTCGGAGACGAACACCTTCTTAGTGTCCTCCGAGTCGAACTGATTCGTGGTGCAGTTTGATCAGTGCGTGTGCATGTTCAGATAGGCTACTGAACTACCTTGACATTCGTACTGAGCGAGACCAACGGCATGACGGCGAGCGAGACACAAGAGTGTAAACAGCACTAGTTGATACTAGGTGTATCAAGCAGAGTTGAGTCGTTGAACGATGAAACGGCACTCTGAATTTATAACGAGTAGCGGAGTCACGCGGGTCGATGGCAACTCGTTTCAGCTGTCAATGGTTGCACGATGTAGACGCTGATAGGCACAGATAATGCTGGCCCAAGTCTATATAACCCGAGCTACTCGATGTATCCCGCAGTCTCCTCCGAACATAGTCAGGACTTTATCCAGTGTTGCTTGCTTGCTCGTGTGCTTACCAATGACCACGGTTCGTAAGGACACCGAATCTCGTCTCGAAAAACTTGAAGAACGCCTCTGCCCATTTTTGTGCGTCTTCTGGCGTCGTATTCCACAGAGAAATCTGTTGGATAGATCATTCGGAAGGTATGACGTCAAGACTTGACATACGACGTGCAGCCTGACAGCGGGTTCAAATGTTCCTCTAACTGCTAGGTAGGGGTTATAATTAATGTCGATGCAGAATCAGTCTTCCGGTTTCTCGATTGTCTCAGAGCAGGACTTGTGCGCGAACAGCGGGTCGTTAGCGCCCACGACCTGCAGAAGACAGGTCAAAATACCTCGGAGAACTCAAGATGGATGATCGGGTCTCATCTTCGCCGAGCTGACAATTCAAGAGTTGCAGAAGACATCATAAGCTTGGATGCAGAGGATGCCTGACCTTGACGTTGGTGACAAACGTGATCAATGGCACTGCGATGCTGGGTAATATGATACTCTATGAGAAGGAGAAATGCGGCCATCCACTGAAGAGCTCACAATCATTTTAACCAAAGCTAATCACACAATATGGCGCTAAATATTTCATGCATTCAGAATGCTGGTGACTCGAAGTAGAGGACCTTGAGTGGGACGAAGAAAGCGGATGGCGGTGATGGCACAGCTTCGAAAAAATTAGCAACCATAGAACGTACATGACATTGAACTTTGGTCTCGTAGCGATCTGCCTTAAACCCGACGATACAAACAAGAAAGTAAGAACTCTGAATTATATACTAGGAAGGCACTACATATTATGTTCAATCAATTCGTGCAGTTCGTGGATCGGCACCGTTCGCAGCGCGGATGTTGACGACACCCCCAGCCACGGAACTGAGGGCATGTGCGTAGAAGAAAGCCCCTCGTGCCAGCAAGTCTTGCTCGACAATACCGAGCACGTCTGTTATCAACAGCGGCCAGCCAAAACGTCTGCGGTCTTCGATTGTGATTAGGTCCGGAGCCCGGACAACGCCATGTTCACGAAGGTAGGCAAGGTTGCCCGGTTCTCGCTCATCGGTGGCGATGTAGATCCTGTAGTATTGGGATGAGATGGAATGGGGGTCATATATCGCGCAACTTACAAGTCACCCTTGTTTGGCGGATGGTGTCGCATGTACTCAGGGTTGACTACAACATCGGGGATGGCGTAGGTGCCCAAAGATTGGGGAGTAATAGAATGGAGGACATCTCTGCCTTTGTCCAGGTGGTCCTTGATCCGTTCAAGGTGATCTCCGAATTCTGCCTGCATGACCCAATGATAGCGTACGACTACAATGCAAATATCAGGCGTAGGCTTGATTACGGGGGCTTAATGAAACTTACAATCACCACGTCGCATATGTGCACCCATCCACATTCGCCCGCCTACAAGCTCCTGCATTCGTCGAGCCATTGCTGCCGACAGCTCCATGACGCTGTCAGTGTGACGTATCTGGAATAGTACAAGTCGTGCGAAGGCGTCCCTCGCGGATGTGGAGGTGAATCGCAAACTAGCCTTTGAGAAAATGAGCTCCGCGCGTATCCGAATCACCGCGCATGACCTACCGGTTTTCGCTCGTAGTGGATTTCACCTCTGAGGAGAATAACATCTTCAGTAAAGTGGTAGTAGTCGTCCACAAATCCACGAATCGAATCACGAGGTGCAACTTGCTTGATTGGGTTCACGACGTTCTTGACATAGTCCATACCAAGACTGGATTTGGAATTGTTGGTCAGCAAACGGGTCTCAAGACCCAAATTCTGAACTTACGCTCCGTCGAATGTGTACAAGACCTCCCAGCCGTTGTCGTTCAAGACTTGGATAAGACCTTCGTCCGAGGTGACGCTTCGAATCCCTTTATCCTGAAGTATCTGGCGAGCTTTATCGAAGCCCAAAACGTATTGTCTCCCGGAGAGTGCTTGTTCGAGGGCCAGATATGCGTTCGTCTTGGATGGGGTTGGCCAACCACCGTGCTCATCCCTTGCAGGATCGCCAAGGAGTGCGTCCCATTGACCACGCGATTTCATCTCCTCTGGTAATCTATCAACGCGGTTGAGGGCCTGAGGGTCGTAAAACCCGTTTTCGATTGTGTGCAAGCTGGGTGGATTTCCTTGAGTATCGTATACGCTCGGGTTCTGGTGATATTTTTGTGTGTCCCACTGTCCGTTGCTAAGTTCGAGATCTTCTGAGAGATCGTGAAGGCGGAGGTACTCGGCAACGGTGATGACTGATTGGAAGCGTCGAAGGTGGGTGAGATTGAGCATGACAGACATGGGAACCCGCCATCCCATCTGTTGCTCTTCTGGCAATTGCCGCCACTCGTCCGAGTTGATGGCATCGCCTCGATTAATCATTGGTGTGTATGCTGCGCAAACCGCACTTTGCAACAATTGAGGGCGTGCTCGAGAAAGAGCGGCGGTACTCACTTTTCGAATTCACATGAGCGAGCGTATATATAAGAGGGTATTATGACAGTGCGGTTGAGTAGTGAACCATGATAAATAGCGGTCTCGATGATATAACGCATCTGGAGGTGGATGAGCGCAAAAAGACGACGAGAAGCAGAATGGCTGACATTGTTCCATCCCAAGCCCATACTATAGTCTCGAGCGTAGTATCCTCTCGTCCCTGTTACCATGGAGCGCAATGCTTCGAGATCCAAGTCGTCACTGACCAGCAGCGACCCCTCGGCAGATTGGTCCGGGTGAGTGGTATTTTGGGAAGGGGAGGTTTCTGGGTAAGCATGATTGCTGGGGGTACTGGGGGTGTCAAAAGGGAAGGTGCAGAGCTCAGCCTTGTGTGCAGGGCTGGCGAGTATGTATCCACCGAGCAGGCCGGTGAGGAGGGCTATGGCGAGGAGTGCAAATGAGGTGGGACCATTTCTCGCCAGTCGCAGCATGGACCACCGAGAAGGAAAGCGTGAATCTGGCGAGCTGCTGACTGGCAAATATCCCCCGGACGAGGACCAGAGCGCCATGCGTGAGTTGCGTGGGAATTATTTAGACAAATGGCCAAGAACTTCGACGGCTCACCAATTCGAGGCCGCCTCACTTTATGAGTACCAATTTCTTGAATGGGGACCTGAATACCTTGGACACCCATCAATGCACTGCGGTTCCGAAACGACACTCTTCGTCGTGTTTGATGGCGAAGCACGACATCGTTTCTCCTCTACGAGGATCGTGTTGTATTACGACGAGGGGGAATATACCCAAGTTGTTCCCGTATGTCCCCCCCGGTTGAACGCTCAATAAATACTCACGTGCTGCTCCACCACCTTATGTGCAGCGTCGTCTTCAAGTTCGACCGTTGAGGTCGGACACCCATAACCGCAGGGGCCAACTTGTTCATCATACGCCCCAATGATTCTACTCTCCCACAGCTCACTGTCGTATTTAAAGTCATCCCTCATGACTTTGGATTGTGTGACATTATTTGTTTTCGTCTCGTCCTTCAAGCTTCTCAAACATCAGATGACGAGCTATGCAACCGGCTTCACAATCCTGACTTGTGTTCTTGTGGAAAGCAAGTTCGCGATGACCCCAGACACCGAATCTCTCTCTATGTCCTTCGAGCACTCAGAATTGCTGCGTACCTTTATGATGAAAGAGCTCAAATATTGTTGCATTCACATACCGGCGCGTCGTTCCATGGACTATGGGATCATTCGCATCGTACGAGTGGTTCCCGAAGATACCACTCGTCCAAGAACTACCATTTGCTGTCTTCCCACGGAACTTCTTTTAAAGATTTTTGAGGCCATTGATTCATGCGAGTGGCAACACGATCTACTATCATTTCCGCAGGTGTGCCGCAGATGGTCGTGCTCCATGGGGGTTCTCTTCGCTCGCTTAGAGTATCCCGAAAGGAAAAACCACTGTCGTTTCCCCTGGTTGTCAAATCAGTCTCCGGACCCTTACGCATTTGCAAAGGCATTCACCGAGACTCCTGTTCTTGGGCTTGGTATACAACATCTCGTTCTCGACGAACACAGTGGTTTGCATGCTTATCAGGGAAAGCCAGCCGGCTTTACTCCAGCTCTCATCGCTATTCTTCGCGCCACAAAGGATTTGCAGCGTTTACATATCTCGCAAGTGTATTCATCTCGAGCAAACGCAATCTTCTCAGCTCTCCCTGAACTTGCTCACTTACGCACGTTATCCGTCACACAGTCCGATTGCCCGTCGTGGCCGGAGAGGTACCGTCATAACCATAACAGTATCAGTACGGTTCAGCTTGCACGTTCCATGGCACATTGGCCAGCACTGACATCACTCACGGTCGAAGACCTCGTACCGGATAATCTCGGAATGCGGCGATTTTTCTTGCGACTGCCCAGGTGTGCACTGACGCAACTCTGCTTCCGCAACTTGGACATATCGGACACGGACCTCCTGCATCTTACCGCGTCGTCCACCAACACGCTAGTTCAAGTGGGTGGCATCACCTCCGCTGGGCTGCACACCTTCCTCTACTCGATTTCTCAACAGGTGACCTCGCTGGCAGTGATTCGCTTGGGGGAGGATCTGTTTATGACCAGAACCACCGAACACGCCTTGGATACTGTGGTGGACAAGATGTGGTGTTTGGAGGTGTTGAGGATCGAAGGCAACGTTGCAAGCGAGTGCATGTTACGTCGGCGGTATAAGATGTTTGCAAGGAGTCGTAGTTCAGGAGATGCAGCCGTACCGTACCGGTGGTTCGATTGTCAGCCATGTTCGTTCCGGGGCTTGCGACATGTACACTTGACAAGGAGTGGCCTGGGTGGCAGATCGTCTTACTTGACTAGTGCTGGTCAACACTTGCTTAAGAGCAAGGCCCAAGTGTATTCGCAGACAATTGACCTGGAGATAGCTTTTCTAGTCAATCAATAAATGACACTATGGAGATCTTTGCAGTGTAACACAGTGTCACACCAGAGCAGCCTCGATTAGGAAGGTTGTGTCGTTCAAGTGATCGATTGATCAATCGCTCCACAACTCAACATTACAGCAGGTGCTGGTACTTTAACAGGTACAAGCTCTCGTTTGTAGGATACTCAGTAAGTAGTCACTGAAGTGAAGCTACAGTACAAAGGTTCGAAATACTGCGTGACTATGTAATCAGTGGCTATACCGAAGTTTGATATCCGATATCGTTCACCATGCAAGTTACATAAACTGGTGCGATTTGCATGTCCTCCGATACGTTTAACGGAGTAGGTCGGATATCGTCCAAGCGACTCATCTTCGGACTGATAATATCACCTTGGTCGCTGTCGATTGTCCCGATAATTTGGCTCGCAGGCCTTCGAATGGTGTTTTCTGCTTTCCTCGGCCCGGGATATGTACTGGTTCATTGATGCTATGAGCTCTGCCTGCCTTTACTCATGGGCGCTTAGCGCGCACACCAGGGTCGTAATGCCATGCCTTTTTCTGGTTTGGTTGACCAAGTGACCAACTGCCACCTTTTGCTCCTTCTGAACGGTCCTCATGCCCCGCCTTCGGAGGACAGGTCTCCTCCTCAGGCTCCTCTTCCTCTTCACCCTCGTATCTTCTGTTTGGGCTGATTATTACATCGACGACACAAATACCACCCTCACTTATTCTTCCGGGCCAAAGGCTGCTTGGGCTCCGTATGCCATTGGCGGTGAAACACTCGAACTGTTGCTTCCAAACGGCACTTATCAGGTCATCGATGCGTTTGTCTGCTGGAATCATACCTAGTATGTCTTTTACCCCTCCTTCCGGGTTTGATTTGCTTACATCTCACTTTGCAGTCGATGTGAGCTTGGGGAACTCGTTTTTTTTTGTGTCCTGACGCCTAGATAGATGCGGCATGTTTCGATACCGATACTTGCTTGCTCACCGTCCCTTTCACGGGTAGGAACATCCCCCTTTCCATCCTCTTCTGCTCCTTATCCGTTGTTAGGTTCTGGGATCACAGTCTATGTCTACCAAGCTGGTCCCGTAGGAATCAACGCCAGCATAACCATCGACGGCGCGCACGCCCAAACAAACGTGCTGAGTGCACCTCCCGGCCCCGCTTACGACATCGCCAACGTATCCATGTTCAACGTCCAGCAACTACCATCTGGCCTTCATACGCTCAGCCTACTCATCAATGACCTTTCTGGGTCCTACAGCGGGATGATGTTCGACTACGCATACGTCAATGAATCGTTAGTTGCCAATTCCACAACAACGACCTCAACTACAGCAACTAGCACAGCCGCATCTACAACAGCGCCAATCAGCTCGTCGTCGGGGTCACAGTATGTTGATCATTCTTCCATCACAGCAGAATTAGTACTCACGATGATCTTACTTAGCATCGATATCGGTGCCATCGTCGGTGGTGTGATCGCCGGAGTGGCTATGATCGTGGCTGGCGTCCTTGCCTTCCTTTGGATACGACGGCGTCGTGGGCATACGCCAGAGATGATCGACCTTCACTCTCGTAGCGCAACCCCTCCGTTCAACCCCCACAGTGCATATGACCCTCCAATGAGCAACACTGTGCGAAGCGGTCTCACTCCCTCACGTAGTACAGAATTTTCCTCCTTCATGCCTCTCGTTCCCAATCGCCTTGGCACCTCAGAGGTCCGACGTACCCCAAGCTCACCGAGCAGCGGTCAAGAAATTCGGTCCCCATTCACCGCCACTCCCACCGCCAGCAGCTCTTCTGGCACACAAGATCGCAAGGCTCGCCTCGTGCTCTCGAACGACCCCGCGAATGCGACCTCGCCACAGCCCCCAATAGAGCATTCGCCAGCGGGCTTGCGCCGAGATACGTCGCCGTTGTTGACGGACGAACAGGCAGATTTTATTAATAGTCTGCATCACAACAACGTTCCTGCGGCAGCTATCGCTCGCGTGATGGAGCGGATGCTTGCTGACCGACATGCTGGCATTCGGGAATGGGAGAGAGAGACGAGGCTGGCGCGGACGAATACGATGACGACTGCACCACCGAGCTATGATCTCGTAGCTGAGAGGGGGTAAATGGTACGATACCTGGGCGCATCGACAAGCTCGATAACATTTTGATGTATACGCGGGATACCCTATTATTGTGTTTCTGTGGGCTCAGATGGTCACATAAAGACTCTCCCCCCCGATATTGAATCATATCGCCGAGAGAAACACAACGTTCTAGGCAGATATTTGATCCGAGAGAAAATGGTTCGTACATGGCCTAGCATGAAGGACTGCAAGGTATTACTATAATCAAAGCCCACAAGACTACATAAAAATAAATTCCATGCCAACCGCCTAACGATCTCGCGTTTGGTAGCTTGGAGGTGGCAACCCACTGAAAATACTCTCGGCGCGCGTGTCGTGCCCGCTGCTCGTCTCACCCGCCGAAAGACGCGCCAACACAAATCCCTCGACGACGCGCGCGATCGTCTCCGCAGGGACTTTGTCCTCCCGCAGCTGGTCGATGACCTCGAGCTGTTCCGCGGTGAGATTGGATTGTGGCGCGATCTGGGGGTCCGAGAAGGGCGAGGGCGAGCCTGCGTCCGCCAAGTGTGACACGCTTGAGGGGGCATGTGGGTCGGCATCTGCGTTGTACGAGGCCTGCCGGCGAAGTGGTTGAAGGATAGGTAAGTTCATTCCAGACCTGATAGACTGGGAACTCTGGAATGGCTCGGAGGGATAGTTGCCAGACGCAAGCGCGTCGCGGAGTATGGCAGAGCGCTGGAGTGGGGGAATGGACGGACTCGCGTCCGGATGTTGGGCAAAGAACGTCCTCTGCGGTGCATACGGCGCGGTAGGTGGAGTGGGACTGCTGAGATGCTCTGATGTGAACGGGTTTACTCGAAAGGTTGGTTCTGGAGAAATTTCTTCTTGGCGCATTGCCTTGCGTTTACGGAAGTAAAAAATGCCGATCACAACGCTTGCAAGGATGGCTACGCCCCCCAACGTGCCCCCGATAACGCCTCCAAGATTGATTCTAAAACGAAAAGAAAGTAGGGCGTTAGCCGGAAGAGTCACTGGTGGGGCAACTTAGGAAAGCTGACTGATTGGAAGTCGACGAGTTTCCCACGGACGTCTGAGTGGGCGTCTGAGTGGTCTGAGAAGTCGCGTGAGATGTCGACGTGGATGTCATGGAGGATGTCGATGAAGTTGTCGCTGGAGTTGCCACGAACGTCTCGTTGACGTATGCATAATCGAATTTCATGGAAGTGGCGGATCCGTTCCAATCCAAAATGGTCATTTTCATAGTGTGGTTTCCGGTCGGGAGACCTTGAACGCTATACAGGGAAACGTTTGACACCTGATAGTTCGGAGGAAGGGGACCCTGAATCGTGTTGGAAACGGCCGTACCACCGTCGACCGAAAAACTGGCGGTCATGCCTGAAAGACCGGCGTTGAAGACATACATCGTGATGCCAGACCCTAGAATGGACAGTGAGGGTAGCATCGTAGTGATGAACCAGGACTGCATACCTGTGAAGGGCATTTGGACGAAACAGTTATCATTTGTACCGCATACTCCAACTGGAAGAAAAAAGCACGTAAACATCATACATCCAACAGGTAGGGCAACAGCTTACGAGCGCTGTTGGTGTGCGTGGTCAGACAAAGTCAGGGTAGCCAGGGTCGAACGGGAAGATGGGGACGCACTAATTTTCATCATAGCAGTTCGAGGAATCGAGGGGGATAGTGTAGTTGCCTGTCGAGTTGCTGAATTGCAGTGCAAGTGACTTGGTACCCACTGAGAATGTATCCCAGGCCTGTCCTGTAGGTGCCATGGCATATGAGACAGACGTATTGGCATTGTCGATGTAATAATCTGCCAAAACGACTGTAGCAAGGAGTAGGGGAGTGATGTGCCACACGCACACCATCTTCTCGTTGACTTGTGTTAGCGGGGACAAAGTTTAAGCAGGTGAAGGAGCGAGAGTAAAAGTGAGAGTCTGGTTATCACGATGTGGGCGGTAATCATGGTTGTAGGGTGGGTTTAAGCAAGATGCCGTTAGTTTCACCATTTTGTATCCGATGACAGGTGGAAGCACAGCAATCCTGATTATCGTCACCCTATAGGATGCCAGGCATTGGTCCGATCAGGATCATCAATTCGCATTTCTAGCACACGATAATTCAACCTAAATGGCAAGTCAAGTCAAACACGACTTACATATCAAGATTGAAATACAAGAAAAGGGATAAAGAATGGCGAGGGTGTAACAAAAACTTCTACATGTCCATTTCCCCGACGCGTTGTAGAAAGGACGAGCTCAAGCCAAGACAATCCCATGAGCTGACCGTCAACGTTGACGCGGATGATGATAAAGGCACCAGTTGGGCATCATGTGACAATTCTGAGGCAGTGCGCAAAAACATCACTGGCTGTGGAGGTGGCGGAACACTAATATTGTCCGCGGCGCCGGAGACCGCAGAGGAAAAGTCGAGGGTGGGGAGAACAAGCTCGTGCTGTGCACTTGCACTGGCTCGCATGGGCGGTGGAGACAGCACAGCACATACATCGTCCATCTCGACATCGGAAGCCCAACTCGAGTCAACCTCGACGCTCTCGAGCGAGGGCGACTCAGAGTGCGCATTTATGTGCACATCCTCTCTCAGATCAGGCAGGGGGACAAAAGTGGGACATCCATCGAGATGGGTTTCTTCGAGCGAATACCATTCCTCTGCGCTGTCACCAAGGATGGCACGGACACGACTGGCATTCCAGCCCCTGAACGTGACGCGCAAGACGGTACACTGCTTCTGCTGTGCATCATGGCGCGGCCCGAAGGCATATGCATCCACGTTGACCCCAGAATCATCCCACACGTTCGCGGTGTCGAGTCTGGCGAACATGGTTGACACCCTCAGCGAGTGCAACCGGTGACTAGTGTGAATGGACGCCAGGTCAGAGATCGGGAGCAGCGGGTGTGCACCGCCACCGTCATTGCGAGCCGAAAGCGGGAGCCGGGCAGTCGGGGTCGGCGCAAGAGGCACAAGAAGGTGGGTGGTAACGGCAGGAGTAGGCTCAACGGGGAAATAGACATCGAGTTCGGATGCATCACATTGGGGCTCAGCAACAACAGGCTTGAGCTTGGGCTTGAGCATCTCCTGAGACTTGGGGAGTGCCTTGTTTTGGGTAGCGCGGCGCATCCTGCGTGCCTCTTTCTTCTTCATCTTGACATCCCACTCAGCTTCCCACAGAGCCCTGGTAGCAATAGGGACATTATCGACCATGTTCTGGAAAATGGGTCGACCAGAGTGGAATGCACGGGCGGTGCCAAGGCCAACCTGGGCGACATTTGCGGGAACCGCAGGAGGCTTGGGCAGGCGAGGCGAGGCGAAGGGTCGAGAGAGTGCATGCTTTACGGGCAGAGAGAGCCGGGCATTGATGCTTTGGGAAGTGGAGAGCTGGGTAGGACGGATAAGAGATGGGTGAGCTGAGACTGCGAACGAGGAGTGGGAGAGACCGGGAGTGGTGAGATGGGAGACGAGACAGGAGAAGAATATGCGAGTCTCTGAGAAGATGCGCTGGGCTGTCGAGGGGGGTGGAGGATTGGGACGAGGAGAGAA
The DNA here is from genome assembly GCA_038092655.1 of Boletus sensibilis. Lineage (NCBI taxonomy): Eukaryota > Fungi > Basidiomycota > Agaricomycetes > Boletales > Boletaceae > Boletus > Boletus sensibilis. Next base: position 10,537 of record JBBPQU010000133.1, on the reverse strand, counting down.
TGCGGGAATGTGTAACGATCTCGAGGCATGGACTGGCTTAGACACGCCAATACCCCGCCTCAGTTGGCGGGCGCCGTGCGAGACGGCGGCCATGTTGAACTACAAAATCCACTCGAGTTCGTCGTCTGCGGCGTACCTTTATCACCCTCGCATGCCGAAGGCGTACGACGCCTGACTAAGCATCCCAGCCGAAGCGATCTCTTACGGACCGGGCAATTGCCGACGGGTATATCGATCAACTTTTACCATCACCTTGTTATGTCTCTAACTCGGAAACTAATAACCACCTTAACATCGTTCAGACTCACATGCTAACAATATGAACGGTGAGCGTCAGAGGACTGTTTAGTTCCGCATCATCATCTCGTGATCTGCTGTAAAGATGCAACGAAACCGGTTCAACCACGAGGAACTATGATCATCATTTTGCCACTCACTTTCTTCCCAATCGTTCTCTAACGTTTACCCTTGGCACTTCCATGAAGTTGGCCTTATGCCTTTCTCCCTTCTCTATCCAAGGTGTCTCAAAATCCGCTAGCGAGACAGTTTGCCAGTCGCTTCGCACATACCACACAAGGACCCAGCGGTGCACATCCTTTCTCATCGCCATATTCCAGACGCCCGTTAAATTCGTGCAGTGGGACAGCCTTTGTGGCACATTGCGAGACTATGTCATCTATTCGTTTCAGAATGGGATATCAGCGGTGATATTGATCTTTTCTTTTGGATCCAGCTTCCGGGTCAGCCTTTTCGATGATCCCGACCTACGCAAATTTTCATATAAAAAGGTTTGGATTCTTTTTGCTGTTCACATCATTCTTTTAGCCCTGCCATGTGGTCCTCCTTTGCTCTCGCTGCATTGGGTTTGACTCCCTCGGTTGCAGCAGATTACTATATTGATAACGCCAACAACACTATCGCGTACGCTGCATCCGGGACTGACTGGCGAACTTTTTCTTTCGCCACTCAAAATCTCACCCTTGTTCTGAATAATGGAAATTTCACTGTAGATTCCTCGAAATGTTATGATCAAAACTAGTGTGTGTCTTCTCAGACAAAACAGGTTAATGTTATGATCCTGATACTTCTTCTTTGCAGTGCTCGTATGTATTGTCTGCCCGTCAAGGATGATCTGGAACACCTAACAGCAATCTAGTTGCCGCTTGTATCGTTGATAATAACTGCCAGATCACATTCCCTTTCACAGGTACGCACTGGTATCAACCATGCTTCGTTTACTCGATTATCACCTGAAGGATCTGGAATTTCAGTATACGTTATGCATGCAGGGTTTCAGGGGATCTCCGCAAGCCTCACGATAGATTGTGGTCAGACTGTCACCGCGTCCTTGCCACCACCAGCTCCACCCTCATACCAAACCCCCAATGTTTCACTTTTCAACATCCAGTCCCTTCCCAGCGCTGATCACACAGCGACGATTAATCTCTCGGACTGGAATAATGGCACTATGTCCCTTTACTTTGATTACGCTCTTGTCAATGAAAGTTATGTCGAGCTCCCCGTCTCGTCGTCGACCGCTTCTCTTCCCCACTCCTCGTCGACGACAAGTGATCCACGTAGTTCAACTGCGGCGATACCTCGATCCGCGACCACACAACCAGCGAATGCCTCTTCCACATCACCCACAACGATTTCTGCCTTCGTTGGTTCTCCCTATAGTTCCGGAGTCACTTCTGCAGTTTCCAATATTGATTCCAGGTCTGTACCTTCAGATAAAAACCTTATCGCAGACGCTGACACCATCCACTAGTGTGAACCTCGGTGTTGTGGTGGGGGGCGCATGTGGAGGGCTCGCTGGTCTCATTGCCATCGTCACAGCTATCATCTTCCTCAAAAAACTCAAGGCTCATCACGCAGCGTTGGAAGAAACCCGCAGACCCGATCCATTCCCCGTCACTCCTTCTCCGGCCCGTGACCAGATAGTGCCGTTACCAGTACATCCACAGACGAATCAAAAGTGGCGCATGCATCTCGCGGCTCGCGATGCGGCACTGTATCATTCCCGTAGGCAGTCTGACGGCGAATCGAGTGACTTTTACATCCTTTCGACCGTTGGAAATGCAGGGAGGATTCCGGAGGCCGAAGCTAGGCCGTCGACCACTGATCCTTTTTCGTGCGACGACTTTGTCGTCGATTATGGACCATTATCCGACCTTCGTGGGTCTGTGGCCCGAAATACTCCTCGCCCGGCCGCCGCAAACGATTCGGTACCTCCAGGTTACTAGACTCGAGAATCCAGACGCTCGAATGCTTCTAGTTCCCCCTTTTAGCCCCCCGTTAACTTCGTTCCCTACACATAACATGGACCTTTCTTGCTATGCATCAACTTCACTGTTCCTGCAACTTATTTATACCACCTTTCACTGAATGTTTGTTACTACGATTAATATGGCGGTGTACTTGATATCCTGGCACATTTATGTACTGGCAAACCAACATCGTGTACGTACAGTAAAACTCACAAGGGACCACAAGAGAGAAAGCATACAGGCAAAGATTGTCCGAATCCACCACACTCGCTTTATCGCTGCGCTCGTACGTAGTCATAACTGGGTGGCGCCGTGCCCACCGTCGTCTCCCCATCCCCATTATCGCTCTCCATCGGCAGCCATGGCACACCCCCGGCTGGCGTCTGCATCTGCGTCTGCGATGGCGTGAACAAGCTGCCTGGGTCGACATGCGCGCGCAACTCTGGGTCATTGACGCCGGTGGTACTCGCGCCTTGTGGATTCGCTATCATGCGTTCGAGCACGCGTGCCACGACCGGCGCGGGGACATTGTTGTTGAACAGGCTGTTCACAAAGTCCGCTTGTCCGTCCGTCAGGACTGCGTTCGGACGTGTGCCGTGGGCGTCTGGGCTCCCAACCGGGTCCTGTTGCAAGCTCCGTGTCGGGGTACTAGAGGAACGCCGTGCTTTTTCGTTGGGGTAGCTGACCGACACTGCAGTAGTCGCTGAACCCATTGGCTGGTGTGTTAGTTGAGTTGGCGTTGACGCATCTCGGTCTTGAGGCGTTGCTGCTGCACCAATCGACACTGGCACAAGCGAGGTAGTGCTGTTGTTGTCGCTCGACGCAACGCGCGCGTGAGAGAAGTTGGTTATGGGACTTGAGCTCCTCAGATCCCGAGCCGCGAAGTTGGGCGTGGAACCCGCCTCCGAGTTTGTCCATGATTGCACAGGACGCGACGCTCGAGAGGGTCGACTCGCGGACAGTGCAGGAGAACTGGCAAACGGGTCTGAGATGGTAGCATCGGTAGTGGTAAACCTGGCTTCGGGTTGTGGTAAGAGGAGCGGGCTGGGTCTCTCATTTAGTGCCTGCAGGTGTTGACGACGGCGGCGACGGAAGCACCAGAATACCAGACCAAGGAGTGCGAGCAGGCCAACAGCACCCCCAGCGGCACCGCCCGCGACAGCAGCAACGTTGAATCTGAGGAAGGCGTCATTAGGCTACAATCGATTGTAGTTACAGGTGAACCTCACTTCTTTGAAGTTGAAGACAAAGAGTTGGGTGAACCGGTGCCATTTCCGGATGGTGTGCTTGACGCAAGCACCGTCGCTCCCGATGATTGAGAAGAAAGTACCGATATGACAGAGCCCACAGTCACGGAGGAAGCTCCAGAACCTGTCTGAGTTCCTATCGAACTCGTTTGTTGTAAAGTGATCTGCGAACCGGCTGACGTTGGCAGTGGCGTTGAAGATGAAGACTGCGTGGTGGTAGGACTTGTGGTAGGACCTGAGCTTGGGCTCGGGTTTGAAGCCGGACTCGAACTGGTGGCCGGACCTGCAACCACTGCCTGATTAACGTCGATATAGTCAAGCATCATGCCGCTAATGCCGCCATTCCAATCCAGTACTGTCATCACAGCTGTGTGTGTTCCAGATGGTATGTTTTGTACATTGAAGAGGGTGACGTGAGGAATATAGTATTGCGGTGCTGGGGGTGCGCCGAGGATTGCCGTCGTTGCTGTTCCCGAGTCTATGGAAAGAGAGGCCGACATGCCTTGTGGTCCAGCTTGTAGAACATATATGGTTATTCCGGAGCCTAGAGACAGAATAGGATGGAATCTGTCCCTTATCTAGCAAGAACACTTGAAGAACGTACCTGTGAATGAGAACTGCACTGCACAATTGTTCGCCGTAGTGCACGCCGCGTCTATAGGGTCAAGTTAACTCCAGGTACATGACGCTCTGTTCTTATCATCGACTTACAAGTGCTGCAGGTGCCGTTCATTCCGCCTTGAGCATGGGAATTGGCAACGCACTGAAGTACTCACTATGTGCCATCGTAACACTGAGTTGCATCAATAGTCTGCATTGTCCCGTTGGGCAATCGAATTTCGAGTACTTCTCCAGTATCAGAACCAAAAGGGCCCCATACTGGTCCAGATGGGTTCTCAGAGAACTTGAGTATCGAATAGTTGCTATCGTCGATGGTATATTCCGCACGGACGAGTGCTCGGTATAGAAAAATGAAAGAAAACAAAAGATGAAGTTTAGGCATACTAAAAAGTGGGGTCAGCGCAGCCCTACCCAATGCCTCGAAATCAGAGCGCTTGAGATCAGCGAAGGAGTGGAAGGGACCAAGAGTGAGAGATATACCGTCACCTGGATTAAGGAACAGAAAAAAAGGGATGCACTGACCATTTGCCATTCAAGTAACTAAGACTTGCACATGGTTTGATGTTCTGATGATGCCGTTGCTTACATACCGAGTATGGGCGTGCATGCACAGGTCTGATCATGATGAAAAACCACCGCTGAGAAATCTCCCGTGGTCCTTGAAGGACATGCTACTGCATGCAAAGATGCGATGGCAGATAGGCTCCTTGAAGTTAATCTAAGTCAGAGGGATGATGGACTTCAACATCTCTTGAATGTGTTAGTGTATGTGCGCTCACACCTCGAATTCGATGCGCGTACATGACGGCGGCGCTCTTCCTGTGGGAAGCCGCAGTTATTTTTACTCCATTTATCGAGTGAACTCGAACTCGAGCAGAGCCGAGCAGTTGTCTCAACAAAATTCGTTGGGTTCTCAGTGGAGTCTTATGGAATGTAAATTTTTGTCACATTGGGTCACAGCAGCTCCAACGATGAAATTCGAAGCCGAGCTCTCCCCTCACCTAGTCTCCCCAAACCACGAGATCGGAAGACAGTCGTTCTGACCAACCTACATCTCAAGAATCAATTCTACAGCTTCACCTAGTAAGCTTTGTTTCCTTTGGTACTTAGCATAAGACATGCAACGATAGTCAAACGTCTTGATATGCACATCCCAACCAAGACAATGCCATTATGCCACAAGTTGAACCACTGCTGAAGAACACTTCGAGTCGGGACACTTTGCCGAAATATCGTTATCGGATCATGTGTTTCCTTCCTTAGGGTTGGGGATGAACACACTCTGAGCTTGAAATCTGCCTGCGATTGACATCAACGAAACACAATGATAACTCCAAATGCAGTGCTGAACGCAATCTCCGTAAACTAAGTGATCTAACGGAGCGTGACCAATTCTTTTGGAAAAATTTCAGTCACTAGTGATCACAACCAAGATATCTTGGACAAACCTTCAGCCGACGTAGGATGAATCGCAACCGTGTCGTCTAGATCTTGTTTGCGTGCTGTTTCCAGCATGTAAGCGTGGATAAGCCTCAGGATTTCGAGACATACCGCCCATTTTGATAGCTACTGCAAAACCTTGCAGGGCTTCGTCACTTCCCAAACCGATGATATGAACTCCGACAACACGTTCCTCTTCGCCCACGACAATGAGCTTGTAAACTGTTGGCTCCTTGTGATTTTCCGCAACCTGTGAGAAATAGAGTGCGCGGAATGATGACTTGTCTGTGATTGAAACAAGATCAGAAGTCGTGATCCGCGAAGGATCACACTCGACGTACAAATCTTTACGTCTTTGCCATATTTTGCGTATGCTTCTGGTTCTGTAAGACCCACGGTACCGATAGTGGGATGCCTGTGGCGGTTTAGTATCATGCCACAATCCCGAAAAGCTCGACTTACGAAAAGACGACAGAAGGGATGTTCTCGTATGAGAGTTTGTCGTTCTTGAACTTTTCGGGGCCGAAGAGTCTGTTGGACAGCCGCCTGCCGGCTGCGATGGCGACAGGGGTAAGCAGGGCTTTGCCTTGCACGTCACCGATTGAATAGACACCGGGGACGGCGGAGTTCTGGAATTCGTCCACGATGACATCACCCTTCTTGTCGAGCTTAATTCCATGTTCTTCGAGTTCAAGGCCTTCCGTGTTGGCATGTCGGCCAATTGCCCAGACCAAGCAATCAACTTCAGTGGTCTGCCCGTTGGTATCGTAGATCGTAAGGGTATTTCCTTTATCTCCTTCTACGCGTTGGATTTTAGAGTGCTTGTGGATTTTGACTCCAGTGTGCTCCATCCACGGTGTTAGTGTGTCCTGCAGCACGGGGTCGAATGTACGCAGGACCTTGTCATGCCGGATAAAAAGATGAGTCTCAGTACCGAGCGAGTTGAAAACGCCAGCAAATTCTACAGCGATGTAGCCAGCACCGACGATTGCAACACGCCTGGGTTGTTCTTCCAGATCGAAGAATCCATCAGAGTCAATACCAAGGCTCGCTCCAGGAATGTCATCGTCCGAGGGGAACGTCGGACGCCCCCCGGTAGCGATCGTTATGTGGTCTGCGTGTAGCGTGTACTTTTGACCGTCTGGGCGAGTGACCTCAACGGAGCCGGGGGATATCAAGCGCGCGAACCCAGCATGATACTCCACCTTTTCCTTCTCAAGATTGTTTTCATAGATGTTGTTCAGTCTGCGGATGTATGCATCGCGCTGGGGCTTGAAGGCCGCCCAGTCAAATTTGGGCTCTGGAACACCCTTGAAATGATATCCTCCGGATGCATGGCGTAATTTGTCCGCCAGGTCGGCGGCGTGCCACATGATCTGGGAAAGCGGTTGACCATGCATTCGATATGACTCATCATAAATAATGTTCGCACCTTCTTTGGGACACATCCTTGATTATCGGGAACCGTGAGCTCGACGGTATGTCGCAAGCAGCGGGAATCACTTACCAACGTTCACACAAGTACCGCCAAGGTGGGGAGAGGTCTCGATGACGGCGACTTTCTTGCCGTACAGGGCCGCGCGACGCTATGAGGAGAATCAGGGATGAGATCATAGAGCCCTTAATATAACTTACCGAAGAAGCGACACCCCCGCTGCCACCTCCGATGCAAATATAATCGTAGTGTTCATGCTGAGGACGATCTATCGGTGCCATCTTGGTTGATGAGCAAGTGAAAGATCTTGACAGCTGCAATGCAGTGAGATTGAATGGGGGTGAGTCAGGTGATTCGGAAATTGACTGGATATAGGCACGCTACCTGGTGAAGTCGCGAGGATGCACGATGAACTAACGGGGAAGATGCAATTTTTGCTGCGGGCGTTATGGCAGAAAACCGGACAACCAGCTTTGGTGAAGAAAAATGGGAGACAGCCTGCGCCCAGATCATTCCCGGCGACATTGTGCTTTTTATATGTCCCTGGCAGCCTCTGTCAGCCCCTTCTCTCTGGTAGAGTTGGTCAGTCTCGTTATTAACCAGCTGCGTAATACGCATCATGTGACCTCATATCACGTGCATGGATCTGTTGCTAATTTCTGTAGTGAATCCAGGCTTGACAAAACATTCATTGTAATTGCAAGGTCGAATCTGACACCGGGCCGTGAAGTTCAATCTCATTCCCTTCTTGTTTGTCCCCGAAGCAACTGTAATCCCATCCAAGTATAAGCAATAACCTTGGCCGTCGAAGGTATGTAGTTGGAACATATGTATACGGTTGGAGTATCCACCATCGTTGAGCCCCACACCTATGCATTGATACGCCTGGCAACCCGCTGGCAAACACCGAACCTTCAAAGCTGTGGATCTGCCGAGGAACTCTCATCAATGACAGCCTCAGTTTGGCCAGCTCATAATCGTTTAAGGTCCTGGTCCTTGGGACCCCATACGGCATTTCTGAAATGTCAACTCAGAGATCACCTATGGTCTGACCTGCCTTTCTCTTCCTCTTAGTCTTCTTTTCTTCCTGCCTACTGACCTTGAAGGTACGCAAGCTGTCGCCGGTGGCAACGGTATTATGTGGTTCCTGTACAAGCACCAATTGGCACCCCGTGAGTTTCAAGCCTTGCTCACCTACATATATGTACAGAATTGCTCGTCTGTGCCAACTCAAATTGGTCGGCGGACGGTCAAATTCAACCAAAAACCCACCAGCATCACGAAGTCCTTGTCAACTTGTCAATCGTTCGATGGTCGATTTTAGTAATGCTCAATGACCGCCTAGTCCATGCCTCAATGGTGACATCCAATTCATTTTTTGTTCCATAATCCCGGATGATTAACCTTGCTTTGCACTTTGAGGATCACACGCGAAAATAGCTAATCTCACTTACATTTCACACCCCACTATGGACAAGTGGCACCTCGGCCCAGTATTCCCACCAGCTCACGTCACCTACGTCAAGTGTGGTTGATGGCAATGCAGTAACACACCTCCTCTCTGCCTGGACTGGTGGGCTTTCATCACGCGTCCTTGATGGTGGCGCCATTCCCGCCAAAAAAAGTGACTTTGTCGCATGTGGTGAGTGTTCGCCAGCTTGCTCAAACAGACAGCCAGGAGTTTTCAACGTGAAAGCGCCATTTTTGCCAGGAATCATTGGGTGGATTGCTGAAGTCCGGTATCGACCTGTCGACAATGACCACGGTAACTAAATTAAGCTTTGGCGTTGAACACAGTCGGTCTAACGACTGTGCTGAAGCAAACTACCTCGAGCTGGACAGCCTAAGAAGGCCAAGTAATCGTCTGTAAATCATGGTGGCTTGAGGTCATGGCACGCAAGACACGATGATACATTCGCATCATGCACACACGTGAGCCTTCAAGTAGTCGCAGTCCAATGCTGATCGGCTCCAACAGTCACACCCTGAGGTGTGCATGGCCATGGGCTGGTAATGATCGTGATTTCTGATCACAATCGCCCGCAGAGCGTGCTTGTATGAATGCGTCATCCGGAATCACAACTCGCCTCGTCCTCGAGGCTCCCATGGCACTGCAAATCTGAACGAGGCTTCATTGGAGTGGATCATGGCTACGAAATGAGAGGTCGTTCGTAGCACCAACTCGATCATTTACTGCCAGTGAATCAGTGAGTGATTGTTATATATGACAAGCACTGGCACCTTGCTGATCCTTAGCGCTTCCCCTCCGTCGCTTTCACGCCTCGCCGCCGCCGACTCAGATCAGTGAATGGACATAGGTGAGAACCCTGTAAGGATCAGTCATGACCTGTCCCTGATCACCCAGGACCATTGTAATCTCCTGATCAGACATACATACGCAATGTCCATGAGTGTTCGATCACCGACACGGCACCAGGTCAGTGCTTTCACCCGAGACCTTTATAATTCGAAAGGAACACTGCCAAGACACTGGGGTGTACCATTGGAAGCTTCTATCAGATATGGCTGTGTCTCATACCAAGACCCCGTCACCCGTGTGAGGTGTGGTGTCACTCATCTCCACCTGATTGAGTGGTTTTCTGCCAAGTCCAGGTTCTGATGTAATGGCGGGTGATTTCAAATATCTCCATCTGTAGGGTTTCGAACGGGGTATTATGCATTTTCCCCAAAGGTCAAAGGAATGAAGTTGTTCCTTAGGTCTTAGGTATAGCTCGCAGGCAAACATTACATACGCAACGTCGAGATATTCTTGGCCTACTGCGGAGTATTCATCAATCACATACTGTGTTCATATGCGAAAGCTAACACCGTGCCATGCATGGAAACGGTCAAAGGTTCAAACTTGGCGATGCGGCAGCGCATGTCGACGGGGACTCCCCTGCGCCAATCCCAAAGACTCTCGCAGCCTGAGTGAGCCGACAAAACCGCGTGGATATCTCCATCCTGACCTAGCGACTGTCACTCATGTACGAGCTGTCACCAAATGATCGAGCAGAGAATGATGGGACTACTATACCACTGCAGAGACTTAAATACCTCAGCCTCACTTAGTGCATTACTGTACTGCATGTCTCTGACCTTTGCCCTATGGGTAACGGGTCTGTCGAGATCCAGCCTGGGTGAAGCGCTACCCGTCTGTTGTTCGGGATTAGTGGCATCTTGATGGTACATTTCAACGAGGGCAACGCTTATACGTGCGCTTGGGACGAATTCGAATCTGCGATGGGGGGTTGGAAGAGAAATTGTATCACGAACAACCATTGATATATCATTGAACGGCCATCCTTTTGGTATACAACGGCGCTGGGTCGTCGCATTGTTACATATATGTTAAGGCGGACAACCAAGTAGGAGCGCTGGCGCTCCACCGACCCTGATCATATATGCCTGGAATGATAGAATTAATAGAATTCACCCTAAGTATGAATGGTTTCTATGCAATGATACGAAACAGAACAGGGTCCGTACGGCGGTCCTCCAGGAGACGCCGCCGATGAGTCCAC
>JBBPQU010000132.1:0-36331 GCA_038092655.1 Boletus sensibilis | reverse complement strand
GATAAGTGGCATGTCACATGCAGTCAAATCGGGTCACTGGCACAGACTGGAATGTCCCAGTGTGACTCTAGACGGTAGCACCGTGTTCTAGCTTTCAAAAGTTGTGGTAGTTCGATCGCTTAGTCACGACTCAGATGGCTCGAGGTTCACACTTAGTATCGCGGTCCCTACAAACGTCAAGATGATAGGCGACGCACCACGAGCCTCCTTCCAATCACAAGCACCGAGAGGGAAAAGCGTATGAAGATATGCGAAGGTCCAAGTGGATTGCGTGCCACTCCGTCGTACGTTACGAGCCAAGCCAAAGTGGTGAGTATCATAATCATTGCCTCGACAACAGAACAGATAACAGGGTGATGAAACGGTTCCAGCAGACGTTCATGTGATGAGATAATAATAATGTTCCGACATACTATAATTGACGCATCAGAGTGGCCGTTTGAAACACCCTATCCATCCTGGAATCTATCACGACTCTGTTCTACATGCTGATGAAGAAGAAACGAAATCTGGTAAGGAAAGTAAATCTCTTGCACAATGAATATCTAAACATACCTTTTGCTTGAAGGGACAGTTCGAAAACTCGTCTTCCAGATTAGAATACTTGTCCAACCACTTGTCCAGCGTGCTGATGAATTCAGTGTGTGAGACTTCTGTTCGTGATCCCTTGGCAGCCGTACGTAGCGTGCTATTCCAGAATATCCTGAAAGAAGCCATGATCAGATGGCGGATTGGGTCATGCAATCCCCCTGGCCAATTATTCTCTAGACAATCCACGAATTCGGCACTTTCAATGATTCTCGTTACGCCGTGGAGACTCGAGATAGTGGAGTGTTTTTGGTTGGCAATTTGTCGCGGATTTCCATCCGCCCAATCAGCATACTCTTTTGGCCAATTTCTTATATGAGAGGGACGGCCAGATCCAATGGACTGAGCAAACCCAGCCTTGTCTGCGTTACGCAACTCCGTATCGGAAAGAGGCCCTGCATATGAGAAAAAGAACAACAAAAGCACGTAGAGGAAGGACTCTATATCATCAAAGTGCGTGTGCCTGCCGCCCCAGAGCACGTTGTAGGAAATATAAGGAAATGTTCCCTGGAATGCTTGTTAGTTAATAACAGCAGGAGGTTGGTAGAGTACATACGGTCCGTAGCGCTTTCATAGGTTTCTTGTTATCGGGTTCAGGAGCGGAAGCGTTCTGCGCGGCGCTTAGGAGAAATGGGTCCAGAGGTGCGGCAGGTACAGCTGGTGTAGGCTCTTCGGGTTTCTGCAGGATGGCCATGTCGAAGTCGATCAGATATCCTCGCTCGTCTCCAGGACGAAGCCCGAGAACGATGTTGTTCTCGCTGATGTCGCGGTGCAAAATATCAATCTTCGTAAGGTATTCGTGTCCTTGCATCCGTCGCATCAGCACACCGTTGCAACTATGATGGCGGAACAGTGAAACATACCCAACAATGCACCACGTAATCCTCGTACAAAGTCATGCACGCCCCAGAAATACTTCACCGGGCGTTTCAACTCGGAGACAGAGACCGTCAGCACACGGTTCTCAACGCGCAGGTTCCCGATCTGTTCATCATGAAACCCTCTGATTGCACCAAGCGTCGTGCACGTCTTGCCATCCCTCTCTACCTTGAACGTCCTGAAAACACGTCAGTAAGCCATTTCCTAGCCAGATGGCACAACATACTTAAGCAGCACGACCACGTTAGGATGAAGTTCTTTGCTCGTCAGATGTTCCATAACTGCATCCTGTTGCGCCATACGCTCGAGATCTTGCCACGCCATTTTCAACGCCAGCAGCTTGTCCTTATCTCTAAGATCCACGACACAGAATACCGTCGTTCCCCTTCCACGAATCGAGCTGACCGTGAACAGGATTCCCAGACACTCGTAACCATACACAGCGACCGGGAAGAACACGAAACGGTTTACTTCGACGACGTTCTCGCCAGTCTTGCGTTTCTTCGATTGCGTCCCCTCGTCGCCGTCATCCGCGATCTCGGAGTGAAATCTCTTTGAGGATGCTGAAGAAGACGCGATTGCTTGCCGACAGAGAGCAGCAGAAGCACTGCGCGGGCGGGAAGAGGCCGGGAAAGCCACAGATCTAGCTTCAAATGTTGACATTCGTGCAAGAGGGTTCGGGACCGAATACACTTGACTTATCCTAGTCCGCCGTAAGGTAGCTCTTGAAGTGGCTGCGTTCGATGCGACCGAATGGTGGGTAACATTCTTAGCCATGCAGGCTTGTTCTTTCCCTTCTAGCTGCACGTCAGGATTGTGCCCCAAGTCGACCTTGTCCGCCAAGGCGAGACCAAGCAGGATCCGTATGAACTCGATGCAACCACGACCATCCGCAAGCATCAGCTCGAGACGTTCCGTGCCGCTACCTTCTCCACGCAAGAACACTACCTTGTCCTTCGTGATCGCCATCCCGAGTACATAATACACCCACGGTTGCGCCCTTTTCAGGCCTCGTGCGTACCGTTGCATCTGTTCGACGCCTGCCGCCAGATCCTTGTTCTTCGACTCGCCGACGAGGCGTGAGGCTGTGAAGTTGACATAATTGGGATCGACGGTCTTGAAGTCATCTGTGAACGCTTCGATGGGCAACAGGGGGAAGTCGGGACGCATGTCCTCTCCATCGGGTTCATACGAGAGTGGCATAGCATGATATTTGTCCTCGGGAGCCGCAAAGCGATGGCGTAACTTCGGGTTCGCTACGGCGAGCTTGGGCTTCGCGAAGGCGAAAGCACGATCGGTGATGTTATTAAGGAATGAGACGAGTTCGTCCTCACTGAGAGGTTCCGTGGGGAACGTGGTCCACATGAATGAGTATGTCTTCATTTTCTGCTTCCCCTTCCCCTTCGTATCCCTCTGTTTCTCCTTCCTCTTCGTATCGGTAGACGAGGATTCTGCCTCCCCGCCGTGACCTTCTGTATTCGATTGGATACAGTCGTGGTCATCAGCGTCCTCAAACGCCTGCTGAATGGCCCTTTGAACATCGTCGGAGTTCGGGTCGAGGGTGACTTTGGGATCGTGGTTGTTACGAAGACTCGTCCCTTCGAAAACTTGAAGAACCCTATCATCGATAAATTGCCGTAAAATATCTCTCGCCAACTCGGTTGACACTATGTGTCCCAAAACGTGGTCTGCGAGATCATGCATGAGGTACCGTGCCTTGGCCAGCTCGTGGGCAATCGCTTCGTCTACTGGAGTGCGGGTATGTGTCTGTCCCGGGTGTCGATTCGAGGCTGACTTTTTTGGAGGAGACGGGTTGCTTATGGTGCGGACGGGCACGACCACTTTGCTATCTTCGCTGTGTTTGCAATCGGTCATGTTTCGCTGAACGTATAGTATCATGAGATGGGAGGACGTGTTGAGTGCAACAAGTAAGCAACGTACGATTATGTTCACGATTCTCGCGTATCGTGTCGCGTCTGTTTCAGGAGTGGTGACATTAGCAGGCGTCACCAACGTCGTAGTAGCCATTGCGCAAAGTGGAAGAACACGGAATGAGGATGATCAGTGTTTCTGAGTGGCGGTTGAAAAAATACGGGTCTTACTGTCACAGGAACAAGCTTAATTCGCGTCTTATACGCGTCTAATACGGTGTGGACGCGTGCCTGCTCGTCGGCACTGCTTGGCTTGGATGGACAGACAATAGAGTGTGGTGTGGAACAGATTCTCTGTGGATGCTGTGTCACGACGCGTCCACAACCAAGTTACCTAGTTTGGAAATACGGCCCCTAAGACGGTCACTTTCCACATCAGCAAACTGGAGTCCTCAAGCTTTGAGATCGCGTGTACCAAGGGGTGCGCTGGTTTACTTTTCCAACATTTTCACACAAGATGTAATACGGTAACAAATTCCCATTCGTTGTAACACCAACTCGAGGTTGGAAGGATGTGCGTGTTCGCAGAATGCATGGTTTGTCGGAATCCGATTCACCGTTTTGTATCACATCATGTTACAGGGAACGCTGGGCAACGGAATCTTTGGAGAGAGAGGTCCATGAGGCCGGCACCAACGGAATGATCCTACCCTTCAACGCGGTCTCGTCAATATTATCGCTAACCACTCACGTATAATTCGGCGAGCATTGATGATGATCCAGGATTTCGAGACGGATGTGGTCCAGTGGTCCAGATCTCACCATCTGTCAGAAAGACAACGAAAAATTGTATATCGACCGCCGACCGAGCTTCCTCAAGACTTGTAGAAACGGAATTACCAGTATGGCCTAGATCTTCCGCTGGCTTCTTGCCGCAAGAGGACATAAAGGGGGTAACACTTACGTACAATCGCGCATCACCGCAACTTGAATGCACCCAAAACCCACGCGGGCATCATACCCTGGGGCAGACTGACCTTGCAATTTATCCACACGAGACCTGATCCAAGGGAGACCGAACGGTAGTCACAGAGATAAACAGTGTCGAGGATGACGTCCAACGCGGGCGCACATGTTCAGATGCATCAGTTCACCGCTAGCCAAATCCGATCCGTCTGACATACATGAATACCTAGCAAAGAAACATAAGTATGGCGTAGTACGTTGAATAGACTAGTGGTCGTGACTCGCGTCACACAACGCGGTTAGCAAGATTGAAGACTGGCTTAAACGTTGGAAAAATGGGAATCCAGGCCGCTCTAGAGCAATCTAGATCGGGCCTGGAGCGCTCTGGAGTGCTCCAGATTCTGTTTGTCCAACGTTTAGACCAGTCTCAAATACTGGTAACCGCGTTGCGTCATATCTTGGTGTCAAGTAAGGACTATTTCGGGTTAGATCGAGCGCCCAATACGAGCGCCAGGGTGGACGAATAGTTCCTCAATTGGTTCTGCCGCGCTTTTCTACTTCGATGTCGTCACGAGATGGCGCCGCTAAAAGCGCCACACGATGGTCTACGGGTACTGTTTTTGGACAGTAACACTGAGCATGCTGGCATTCGATGGATGAGACGTGAAAACGCTGCCAAACCTCTGTAACGACTCTAGGAGAGGAGCTTGAAATGAATTTCCTGGGCGTCTGTCTCGACACCGGTTACTACTCCATCATTGAAAGAAATTGACGGGTTGTCGTAGGTAGACAGATATGTCAAGGTTAAGCTACTGCAGGATGGATGGAGTGAAACCTGTCCAACGACAGAAGCATTTCACATGTTTCAAGCACGTGACACGTAAGTGGATGTGGGATCGCAAAAACGTTTGATAGACTCCCACTGGCACATTATTAGGTTCCACTACGATTTATCTGCATATGGCGGTATGTGAAAACACATTTTTTTCTCTCTCAAGTCTCACACTCAATGGAATCACTCTATCAGAGCTATGAAAGACCGCTAAGCATCGTATACAACGCTTACGCCAGACTGTCTCATCAAGAGTTGGTTCTCTTCCTCAAAGTTCGCAACTTGCCCACGTCTGGTGCAGATCCAGAGCTGGTATCGCGATTAGCGCATCATGACTTCCACACATATCACTTCCCAACCGCATCGGTAGAAAGCCTGACATCTTCTGATTCTGTCGAAGACGTAAAACCGGACTCGGAGTCGCTCCAATCGCGCACACCAGACCTCCCAATCGAGATCTTGGCAGAAATCTTGGATCATCTAGGCAATTGGCCGCTCTGTCGTGCCCTCGGAGTGCCCACTTCTCTGCCAGTACCCCGCGAGTGGCGCACCGCATGTGCCACTGATCTCGCCATGCTCACTGGATCCGTACCCCTCATCCGGGCCACCGATCCTGCCCTCAACCTACCTACGCGACTCGGTGCTGCTGCTGCTGTTCGCTTTGGGTACGTCAACGTGCTCGAATTTTTACTCAAGCAGCACCGGCGCATCTTTTTGTCTGTCTTTGGGGACGACTTGATTCCAATTGCAGCATCAAAGCACGGTCGCACCGCCGTGCTTGCATGGTGGAAGCATGGCTTCGAGCACCACCCCGAATTGGTGCTTCCTCCAAAGAAAGGCACTATCGCCGAGGCTATAGACATCGCCTCGCGCAACGGAAAAATTTCCTCCCTCGACTGGTGGGCCGCTTCTGGTCTCCCTCTTGAACATACCGAAGCCGCTCTGGAGCAGGCGAGTTCAAAGAACCACATCGCCGTCCTTGACTGGTGGAAGCGACAGCATTTGCAGAACGGCTTGCCTCTCAAGATTGGTCGTGTCATGGACATGGCGAGTGCGGCTGGGCATGTCAGTGTGCTCGAATGGTGGGCGACGTCACAGCTCGAGTACCAATATGACCGCCATGTGATGCAGCACGCGAGTTGTCTTGGGAAGGTTGATGTTTTGGAATGGTGGTTGGGGAGTGGACTGCAGGTTGCTTTCGACGGTGAGGCTCTCACCGGAGCGACGCGTCATAACCGCAACGAAGTCCTTGAGTGGTGGGATAAGAGTGGGCTCACTATTCAGTATCGAATGTGTGACATCGAGGAAGCCTTGGAGGAAGCTATTGGAGGTGGGGACAAGGCGAGGCAATGGTGGAAGAAGAAGGGAGTTGACTTCAATGCGAATGACAAGGAGTGGATGAAGCTTCAGAATCTGAACTAATGATCGATAATGACCGTCGGTATCCAACAGTTACTTACTGCCTTTGTAAATATCCATACATTCAATGCCAGTGCCGCTCGGGTTTAGTCTTGCAATGTATTTTACGGGATAATACAGTGGATGTGGGTACACTTTATTCTTGAACAAGGATCTCATACAGAGGGTAGCCCTGCTGAATGCCCAGTGAAACAGATGAATTACTGAAGACCCAGCAGATGTAGATCGTACAACTCCGCTGCTATCATCCCTCGTGAAGATGCCTGCGAAGAAAGTAAGCGGTAAGATTGTCATGAACGCGAAGGCTACGCACTGTCCCAGTACTTTGTTCATCCGGAACATGTCGATCTTGTCGACAGCAAAGACAGCACGGAGTGCATCGTCACAGATAATTTCCTTCTTGTTCGAAGGATTTTGAAGCTCGTGCTGACGGATATATTCCCATAACTTCTTGACGACTTGTGGACGAGACAGCTTCTCCACCTCAAGCACCGCGGACAGTGGAACACTACAAAACGGTAAAACAGTCAGACGCAGCACGTCGAGTGCAATATGATACGTCGCTTCACCTGAGTATGTATTCTTTTGCGAACCCACCCTTGGCAGCACCCCGCTTCTTTGGCTTGGCCACGCCATCCTCGTCCTCTTCCCCCGAGTCGACCGTCGCAGCACTCTTCTTCGTCTTTCGCTTCGCTTTCCGCGGGCTCGACACGCCAGTGGCCAACGAAGCACCCCGCCTCGACCGACTGTTGATTTCCGTGGATAACTTGCGTGCCAACACCGCATCGCTCTCCTCCACGCTCTTCTTCCCTTTCTTCTTCTTCGACGGCTTTGTCACCGCGTCCTCGACCTCCCCTGCGTCCTCACTCGGTTCGGTAGGCGGCAGCTCGTCTCCCTCTCCCACCCCGTCCAGTTCGTCCTCCTCCCGTTTCCACTTCGATCCCCCACTCGACGCAGCCCGATTGACGTGCTCGAATATCCGAGCAATGACTTGATCGACGTCCTTGCGCCGCGTTTTCAGCACCTCGGGTGTCAACCCGAGGGAGGCATATTTCGGGTCTCCAAGAAGCGCTTTGCGGACGCGTTTTGCGCTAATTGTGGAGAGGTCCGTACCGGGTGCAGTGAGAATACGCGTGATGGGCTCTTCGAGAGCTTCTAGGTCGAGGCTCATCGTGTCTCGTGTATAGAAAACGCGGGGAAATTCGGGCACGCCCGGGTAGCAAGTATGTCAACAACCCGATGAGACGTTGTGTCCAAGCCTCGTGACGGCGTAGATGTGGTTTGTCGCCTGAGGGAGCGGATGGTCACTAGCAAGTACTAGAAGCAGCTCAACGTCGTCGTGGTCGTCGTCGTTCAACACCACGCGCGCGTCGACCGCGCCGCATCAAAATGATCAACAAACGTTGCCAGCTCACCAAGCAAGACCAAACAAGGCTTAGGGTCGACGCGTTATGTGGTACATACCCATTATTAAACTGACCGATAGATATACACTTCGTCCCCCCATCATCGCCAAATCAACCAATCTTGTCGTGCAGGGTCACCAGGAGGAGGAAACACCCCGAGATTCTGCCGCTGCTCTCCGGGTTCTCGTTGTTCCTGTTCTCGCCGCGCGCGCTCCACGATCCGAGTCCGGATGTAGATCAGGATCGCAACGGCCACACAGAGGCCCACAAGCAACATCGTCTCCGCGAACTCGTCCGCAACCTCTTCACCCCGGTGTCCACCCCGCAACGCCGCATCAAAGTAGTCTTCGGGGCCAAAGTCACTGTCCCGCTCGTTCTCGGCGTTTCTCCTGTCCCTTGCCCACTGAAATGAAGATGGACTTGGTCAGCCAATATCTGCGCGACACGCATTCAACAGACCTGGATGGGATCTTCCTCTTCTTCGCGACGGCCTTCGGCTGTCCGGCGTCTGTGAAACTCTTCTCTGGCTTTCCCGATGTACCATGAGCCATCATCCCGGAACTCGTCCACCACTTCCTCTGCCGATATAACCCGTTCATCATTGGAATCGGGTTGTGCTGGAGAAGCAGCATCAATTTCCCGTTTGAAGTTCGCCCTCTCCAGGATGGACACTATGAGTGTACGTTTGTCAGTGCTAGGACCGGTAAAGTAGCGTAAAGGAAACGGTACATCTATCTTCGTCGTACCCCCACAGGGAAAGACCATTTTGCCCACCCTGTAACGTATGCCAAACACTTCTGGCATACAGTTTGATCAAGGATAACAACACGGGAAGGTACGCTTCGCTATTCGTTTCCGACGCTTGATCGTAATGTCGCTTTGCGAGATGGAAATCCTGCCAGGAAAATCGATATGAATCCGGCTTGGTCTCCCGAGCGTCGTCGCTCACCTGAGGCACGCCCACGCCGTTTTCGTACATCCATCCCAGGTTCCACATCGCGAGCGCGCTCAGCTGCGTGTCCGCTGCACTCTGGTAATACTTGGCCGCCTTTTCCCAACGAACCGATTCTGGTTCGTCTGGCACACCAAGCCCATGGTAGTAATAGTCTCCAACTTTGACCAACGAGTCGATGTTACGCTGCGCAGCAGAGCGCGTCCAGTGAGTCAGCGCGAGTCGTGCAGTATCGTTGGATGCTTCAATGGGAGCGAAGCGCGTCAGACGCAGGATACTTCTGTCTACAAAGTACAGACGATATGTCAGTTCCGGCCTATGGCTGATGGACCAATGATTAAACTGACCTTGGTCCAAGACATACGCGAGATTGTTCTGGGCCACTTCTGAACCTCTCTCGGCTGCGGTCCACCATTTGAGAATAGCCATTTCTTTACCACGTGCGGTACCGCTGTTCCAGGCAAACTCGGCATCGTCAATCAGGTCCTCATCCCAAACCCCACGTTCCGCGACAAGCTTGTAAAACGAAACAGCGTTCGCGCACGAACCGGCCGCATAGCCTTGGGGAAGCCCAGCAGTGTGCATATTCATCGTATGGATCTTGGCGAGGTAAAAGTGAGCTTCAAACGGAGACCCGTAACGAATGGCTGTCTCAAAGTAAGTCCCTGCTAACTTGATCTCGCCCCTGCCTTGATTCGAACATGAGATCGTTCAACTCGAAATGTCTCGCATGCACGCACCATAGTGGTCTTTCCCAATGTTGACGAGTGCTTCTGCCAATTCTTGCCCCGCTGCGTGCGAAAAGTATGCCATCGCCTTGCCAACATCTTGGCGCCCTTTGACCAAGCCGTCTCGCCACATGATACCCAATCCATTATGACACTCCCGATCACCATACTCCGCACCGCGCTCAAACCACATCATCGCCATCTCATAGTCCCGCTTCACACCCTCTCCACGCATGTACATCCTCCCCAAGTAAGCAGCACTTTTCGCTGCCCACCCGGGTTGGGTGACAACCTCAGCCCTGTCATTCAGGAGGTTGTGCTGGAGTGGATTGAGTGGATCGCGAGGCCAAACTTGACGAGCAATCTTGAGAAAGTAGGATCGAGCGAGATTGAAATCTTGACCGATGCGCCCGACACCTTCGGAACCAGAGCCGATCCCACCCGGGGTCGCGTAGATACTCCCTTGATAGAAGATCTTGCCGAGCTTGTACGCAAAGTCCATTTCGCCGCGATCGGCGTTAAACTGGAGAGGACAGGGTGAATCAAAACACTTTGGTGCCATGGCACGAAAAACGTACCATGTAGTACTCGAGAAGATCCTCCCATGTTTCACCTGCAGCCTGAGCAAAACCTGCTTTTACAGCTGGCTTCACGACGTTGAGCCCTGTCGATGCAACGCTGGCACCCGGCCCATACACTCCCCCGGACAAATCGGAGAGCCGTGTATGTGTGTAGGGTAGGGTAAGACCCCCGGGCGGGCCTGACAAGAACATCTCCATGGCTGTCAACACGTGTCAATAGATCGTATGAACCACACGATACAGGCAGAATGCTTACCGGTATCAGCAGCTGCTTCGTACCATTCCACAGCCCGAGAACAGTCTTCCAATGTACTAATACCACTCCAGTAACGGTATGCGAGTGCCATTTGCGCGCCTTTGTGTCCTCCCTGTGCGGCAAAAGTGTAATACAACATAGCTGTGGCCTGATCCACCAGTACCGTGTCTGCGTACCCTGTGGCGTAGAAAAACGCAAGGACTGCTTGCGAAGACGCGTTTCCAGTCAAGGACGCATGTGTAGAGAAATACGAATACGCAAGCTTGGGGTCCGACGTAAAGTAGACATTTGGGGGGAACTGTGATGGACGTTCCCTCAATGCGAAGCACGACACGAGATCCGATAAAAAGAACGTACGAGGGACAGACGAGCGAGAGTGTACAGTGCATCCGTATTTCCAAGCTCGGCGGAATACTGAAGCAAATCAATCACCTTGATCGCTTTTCCACGTATCTCCTCGTCCTTTTTGCGTGCGGCTGCGGTCGAACTATCCGTCCGAGAGAAAATTTGAAAAGGATAAATTTTTTGACGAAGTTTGATCGCTATACGGATGGCACGACCGACGGGTCCTTGACCCTGAGCACTGGGCAGATAGGATGAGAGGAATGACAATGCTTGTGAGGTGCTTGATTGTGAGAATGGGTCGTGGTCATAGGGTTGTGAATGTGCGGTGAGATTGGAGAGAGTTATCATTGCCAGCTTAAAGGCATGAGTGGCTATTCGAATGTTAACCGTCGCGTGCAATTTCAGGGGACAGGAATCAAACCTTCGGTTGCCTGTTCAGCGTCCGCCAGCGCGCGTCGAGGTGCCTGCAAAGGGGTGTGGTCAATGATGCTTTACTTTCAAGTAAAAGCAGCTAGGATGTGAAGGTAATACACATGGACTTACGGGTGCCTCACGAACATTATGGGCACCGAATTCAGGTGTAGGGTCGGGTTGTACCTGTCAGAACACATTCGTAAGGAGGACAAATGAACATTGAGTGCATGGCTTACACTTTGAACAGAAAACGATGCTTCTGGCTGTGCAGAGACAGAGAATGCAGCTAGCGCGGCGAGCCCAAAGGCCAGCCACGCAGCTCGACGTGTTCGTGTTCTACGACACGTAGTCATGATGAAAAGACACCACTAAAATGCAGTTCAACCTGAACAACCTTCAGGAGGACGAAAGATGATCGATGAAGGTTGTAAAGGTCAAAGGTCGCCGTAGACCACAGACAAGTGACTAGGCCCAGCCAAGATGGTGTGGACCTGCGCGACAAAGCCGACAGTACTTTGCACTGCCACAGACCGAATGCAGACCTGCCACGTTTGCTCTTCTTGCTACAATCTTATCTGATTACAATTGGATGTGAGTGGGGCATCGCAAATTAAGGTATTAAGGTAAGTACGGGATCTAGCTGTTGTAATTAAGAGAACATCAAGTTTTTCGGTATCAAGAGATGTCATTCGCTAGCAATGAGGTGGTATCCTGCCATTAATGCAGGATCGAGTCGAGTACGACTCTTGCCGAAGGCTGGTGAAATGATGCTCGCCAGTCAATATTTCAATGCTAAACCAGCATTCAGGGAGCTCTCCGCAATTCCAGCTGCAGCTTTCCCTATCGACGTTCCTGATGTTTTCTCCGAGACCAAGTGTGTAACAGCCTCAGCGCCATGACACTCCTTGCTCAACTTGATATGTCTGCGCACGTAGTCGTATCGTGCAAAGACCACATCACAGTTCGAACAGCGCCACTTGATATCCAGATGCTTGGCGAGGTGTCGCTGCAGACTGCTGACCTTGAGTTTCTCCAGACACCCACCCCACCTGCAGTGACACCAGCCACCATAGAGTCCCTTCAAGCCATGGGCTGTACGGACATGTATCCAAACCTCCTTGCTTCCTCCTTCAATCCATTCCCCACATGGTTGTTTCTCGGCTACCTCCCAGTTGCACTGATACCGCGAGGAGGTATGAGAAGCGTTCGTGATGAGTCGTGGCTGTGCAGACTTGGGTCTGTTCGTGTCTGCACAGGACACAACGTGCCGAGCCGATGACGACATTGCAGGCGCCTGTATGTTGGCGGCCGTGGACAGAAAAGGAAAACTTGACACCGAAAACGGGTCAGATGAAGATGTGGGTATTTCACTTGCGTCTGTGAAAAAGCGATGGTCACCGAGTGATCGCAATAGTTGAGTCGTAGCGCGCTCGTCAGCTGTTGCGCTCAGACATCGGTCAGCGGAGTCGGAGAAATGACCGCGAGACAAGATATGTCCATGATAACGACGGACGTTGAATTCGGTCGTTCTTCCGTTCGCCATAGGAGGGTCGTTCCCAAGACTCTGGTTGAGAGAACTCAGGAACTGAAGTTCGTGCGGAGCTGCTCTAAAGAGGGTTGACGTTTTTTTTTCCAAACCTCAACCACGAGTTACACATACCCCTGTTGAACGGACGATAAGTAGTCGCCTCGATGGTTCCCGTCCATTACGGTGCTCGCCTCTCCGGAGAAGAAATCGTCAAGAGAAGACTCTGGATGAGAAAAGTAAGTCAGGCGGGGGAGCCTTGCCATGCATTGCGCGATGAGCCAAGTGTCCATGGCCAGGATGTGTCGGCTAAAAGATTGGTGATTTGTGACGCGAGCTGGCCGGAGATATACACAGGACATGGAGGTGCTGTAGCGTTTTAAATGTGCTATCTGCTCAGTGGAGCTTACATGTATGTTGTCATTTGGTCTCGTTCCGCGGCAGGCGGTGCGACTGCCAGGGGACCAGCAGGACAGCCGGGACAGCCGTTTGTACTTGACCAACATCATGAAGCGCTGGTTCCGGCTGACCGGAAGTGGGTGATTTTGACTTGAGCACGTATCTCCGTGTGCGTGCTGTTGGGGCTTGAAGCTTGACTCCTCATTGGCAGGCTTAGACTTTGCCCACAACTTCTTGCCAAGGGCCCTGACGGTGCACTGCGGAGTGCCTAGACCGCGGTGCTCTTATTTAGGACGCGCTCCACTGCGGTAATCGCACGATCCGAGAACGCTAATCTGGTGACCTTTGCGTCATAAGTTAGCATGACTAGTCACCAGACTAGGAGAAGACATAAAAAAGAGTATGCGTAGCTGCATAAAGACCTGCTAGTCAAAGCCTCAAAGGCAATCGACTGCGCTGTTTCCCAACACTCGGGCGGTTAGTGACCAATCTGCGAGGCTTCGAGAACTAGATGCTCACTCAGATTGGACGGGACTTGGCCATGCATGGGTCGAGGCTCGTAACGCAGAATCTTGTCAGGCAAGTGTAAGCCTAGGGCTCACAACATCATGACATCATTGTTCAACGTAGATATACAGTACATGATGTGTCATTCTAGGATCATTTGCTTCATCGCGGAGTGGGCTCGTGAATACTTGTGTCCTTGGGACTTCAAGCTTCAAGCTTCAAGCACTATTAGGTCCCTTCCATGATGCTGTTCTGCATCGACCTTCATAATATGGAGCTCATACATTGTCACATTTGATTTACCAGGCTCATCTCAAACACGCACTCAGTCGCGCGATGAGCCGCCTCCATGAATTAATTGAGTTCGGCTATTGCTATTGCTTGCTGGCTAGCAATGTGTCATCGCAGCTGTGCTTCACAACCCAATAAGCGACATTCTTAGATTTCGAAGGAAAGATCTAACTCAACATTTACTCCAGAGGTTTATAAGGAGAGTGCAACCCACCGGCCAATGGCACCCGACGACTTTCAGAACTTGCCGTTCCCTGTCCACTATTTTGGCTATGAACGCATTCCCCGTAAGTCGCCACTTCACTCCTCAGAATGCTGTTGCCAGTGACACGGAGCTTAGAATGGCACACGAGTTTTCTTCTGGATTGCCACCGGTGACATCAAATATAGTACTGTACAGTCCACAAGCCGTCTTGCCTATGTAAACTTTTTTCTTTAATATGCGCTGTACCTGTGTCTAAGTTACGGTCTGTAGGGGACGCAAGTTGCCGTTGTAGCAGTGGATGGGTGCGAAGGTCGTCCGGCTTTCATACAAATCTGACATGGCATTTGCCAGTTTGCCTCGTCCACACCCCTGTCGGAATACACCGCCACTCTCTGTGACTGTGGGACCCGAAAAGAATTACGCCCAGACGTGGACGAAACACTGTCCGTCCTTGTCCGACATCCAGTTTGACTTTTCGTGTTCGACAACGGACGCCGACATGGAACTGTGTGGTGGTTCAGACGGAAGATGCTCTTGTCGGTGTCGTCGACGGCGTGAGTCTGCGCGACCGAGGACTGCGTACTGCAGCCTTCCCACCGTTATCACTATTCATGTATTTATTGTTACCTTTTACCTTTGTATTTTGGTGGTACGTATCATGCGTGATAGTGCCAGTTCTAAGACGACTCCGTATATATAGTTGTACATTGTTGCCTGGATCATACGTGATACCTCCTGTTCGAAATCCAAGGTCGGGCGAGCAATGTGGCATTCGCGACGGCTGGGTGGTGTAGTTGATCGCCACGATGCTACAAGCTAACCCATGTTCGTCAGAGTACAAAGAATGTCTACAATGAATCACGGGCGCAATAATCACAATCTAACTGCACGCTCCGCAATGTCTTGCACAGGACCCGGATATCATCGTTTTTGGTGATCTTCAGATCAGTGCTGCTCTTTCGGTCGTCCATCAACTAAAAATTAAGCTGACCATGTGGGTAATATACCTCCCCCTCTTTCCCTGCCCAGTCAAAGTCGATTACCATTACCTTACTTCCATCAGAGATGATGTTCGGGCTCCGCAGGTCCCCACGAACAAGATCCCCAGCGTGGAAAGCTTTGACGAGCTCCTGCAACTGCTTCCCCCATTCGCTGGTTTTGATCTGGAGAACGGATTTAACAAACTCCATGGCTATGCCGAAAAAGCCTCCAGGGAGCCTCTGAAAGCCCAGCAGCTTCGGCGCATGTCCACGATCCGCACAAAACATATGCAGCTCGTATGAGTAATGCTGTGTAAATATGACAACGATATCCTTTTCCTCGCCGTCCTCGGTCATCTTGGCCATGTAAAGGAGCCGGCCATCAGCTCTGGAGAGGAAAAACTCGAGAATCTTGAACTCGATGCAGGATTCGGAGCGAGGACGACATAGGCTTGAAATAGGAGGTAAAACACGGCTCCCTTGCATCTTGGGAGGGGGTTTTGCAACCGGTCGCTTAGCATCTTAGTCGATGTGAGCGAGGAGGACCAAGGCTGCTGTGAAGGCATTGTAGAGAGCAATCCGGTCGTCACCGTCACCTGAAGCCCGGATGCACGAGAGTCCGGGTGTGAGGGCAACTACCCGCCATCCAAGTCGACCGTAATAGATCATACCATAAAATGTGACGTAGTGGCCTAGCAGGATTGTCAGCTGTACGCGAAACGCAAGCATGATATACAACATGCCGATAATGGTTAGTCCAAGGCATGGATAGTTCCAGCGACTCGTCAACGAATGTGCACCAGAATACGATGTTGCGTCTCTAGTCGAGTGAGCAAAATAGCCGGTCAATTCGACATACGGGATAGCTCCGCAAGCTGGTTCATTTTTAAACTCGGCGATGCAGGATGTTGCGCCGTGTGGTCCGATGTGGTGGCCAGCTGAGCGGGTTCTGTGGCTAACGGTGCCTGCCATTAACTGACAACAGAGATCATCGGTGCGCACAGAAAATATTTTGTTCAAAGCGACTAGGCCTCTTGTCATTCTGATGTGCTCTTCAGCGTACATAAGTGAAATCCTCTCTGCGAAGATATCGACGGCCGGTCGTATTCTTGTAGATGGCACACTCTCCATGCCCGGAACATTCTTGCCCCCACGGAAGATGTCGAGGAAGTGACCGAATCCTTCGTACTGGAGTGAGATCCGGGTGGAAAATCGTCCATGACGTCAGGCGGCTCGTCGTCATCGACTTTATAGGTACGACGGTGGTCAATAATTTCCTCCGATCTGTCCTCCGATATTTTACGCCAGTCTCTGAAATTTGTCATCTGCGCCAGCGTTGATGCATGATGGTTCGTCATTCGCGATTCTCGCCCGCTTCGCGAACTCCTTCGCGTCATCACTAGCCTCTTCACGAGCACGTTTTTTCCCTTTCAACTCACATCAGTCGGGGAGGAGGCTGTTAGCGGGACGAGGTTTACCTTTGGACACTTCTTCTGCAACAACACACAAAGGGTCAAGAACTGGCACACCCAGGAAATTGAGCATCAGGGTGTCCACTTGGAGTGGTTCACCGTCACCCGTCTTGTTAAGACTCTCCCGGAGTTCATTCTCATCTCCCGATATTCTGAATAAGCGTATATGCTGGTCGACTACGTTTCTCAGATTCAGTTATGCCTCCTTGATGTGGTGTATAAGTTGATCGATGTTTGCATTCTGTCGGATTGAAATTTGAAATCTGGCATTGAGAGTTCTGCCTCGTAACCAACAAACGATCATCGATGGCGCATCTGGAGAACAAGAATCAGAATCAATTGCAAGGGTAGTACCTTAGCTACATACCCACTATGATATGGATGTGACGCTTAGGCGGCGGTTCCGGGAACATCTCTGATAACTCCTCATCCCCCTTCAAGAGTTCCCCGTGCTCCGAGAGGATGATTTTGCTGAGATTCTCTTTATAGGGTCTAGGCAGGGGATCCCTGGGCTTGTAAATGTCGACAGCAGGCGGATCCACGTCACGAAAAGTGTTTGGCATCTCGTCCTTAATGGCTTTTTTGAGGGCCGCGACAGTCTCCGCATTCGAAATATTGACCTGGAACATCATTCCAACATTTTCACCACGGACCCAAAAGTTCAGCGTGAGTATTTCCATGTTGTGGTACTTGTGTGGACAGACACGGAATTTCTAGATGAACGGTTGTCTGAAAAGAACAGATGGAATACCTCAACAAGAGTAGGAACGACTGACTTCCTACCTAGTAAGGGGCTACCTACTGGGGCGCGCGACGCGCTGCACGGCTGTGCTGCTCTCAGACTCGCGTGACTTGTGCGCGCGGACCGGAGGGAAGAGTTCAGTGGAACAAAAATGCACAGAAAGAAAAACAGCTATCATTGTGGACGTGGTATGCTTAGAACAGAAGGGCTCGGATGAGGTCAAAGGTACTGTGTGATCTGGACAGGAGGATATTATCATAAGGATAGATAAGGACTGATGTAGTACACAAACGCAATGTAAACAACAGGCATATCGTAACTTAATGCTTGCAGATCGGCGGACGGCAGATATCATAGGGCACAGTGTCTCGGCACACTCTTCTGACCTCCTCGTCAACCTCTGCGTGCGATTCGCCCCCTGGGTCCGCCTGCACGTCCGCGGGGTCTCTCGGCTCGTTGTACGACTTATCGGCGGGTTGCCCATGCTCAACCACGCCGCCATCCCATACGTATGTGACACAGGCCACTACAGGCCACCATACGTAATATATTTGAACTGAATATCAAAGGGAGAGTACCAAGACAGGAAATGCCCTACACCTTTCCGTCCATAATCTAGACAAAGGTTGGGAATACTTCAGATACGAACCGGAAGAGACGTACGTATACTGCCGAACTTGAGACCCCTTTGAGCTTCTTGCATTCCTCTATGACGTTGCGTCCCAGAGTGGTTTTCAACGTGCCAGCGTCACGATGCTGCCGGAGAGACCTTCGGAGCGCGATAAACGAGTCCACCGGCGGGGGGAAATGTATTATAGGCGCAAAGCATACTCACCGGAGGCAAATTTCTTCTTTAAAGTCCTGGTAAATCCTGCGATTACTTTTGCGCTTCAAGAGGCAAGTGACCCATGCACGTCAGATGAAGCATCACGGTTAACGGAGTGAACCGCGTACCTCGAGTCTGCGTGCGGCTTCTTCATACGCATGGCTTTGGTGAATCAAGAAATGATCCGCGAGGACAAAAAATGACATTCCGGAGAGATACATTTCATACAAACAAGCTGCCTTGTTTCCTCCATATCCCACGAAGCGCTCATCGCACCTACAGTATGAGAACCAGCATGGTAAGTAGCAGTGCGATCAATGAATCCTAACGTACCAAGGTGGTCCCTCTTTCTTAAAGATGACGTATGGTTCATATGCGGCCTGGTACTGCTTGATTCTGTACACCTCTCCCGGAGCGGCGCCATAAAACCGTGTGTAATCACTGCTGTTATGCCCCGGAGCCCAAGATTTATGAAACATGTCGATTTCCCCCGTTTTAACAAGCTCCAGGAGGACCTGAAATGGATTTATCTTGATTGAAATAGAGCTAAGAGCCAATGAACCTTTTTGTCACTTGGAAAGGTATCCGGATCGACACCATCTTGTGGATTGAGGTATTCAAAGGCTGGGACTACCAATGCCGCGTAGCCATCCCGAAGGCTACGTCCAACCTCACCGTCCAAGCCGGCTCGAACATGACTTCGAAAGTCGGTACAAATGGCGAAATCGACGTCCAGCATCATGACAAATTCCGTACGTGCAAACAAACGGGCAGCATTGCGCCATGTATTCAGTTGGCGAGCGAATGGGGAGAGAACGAGGTGTACATCGACGAAACTGGACATTCCTGGGGTGGATGTATACAGGTCGTGCAACGCATCGAGGACAACATGGGAATCGCTGGGTACCACATGGACGGCGGCGGATATGGGACCTGCGCATATTGTATAAAACCAACAGTTCCAAGAGACTATTCTCGCACCTCTATATCGTTTGACCAGTTCTCCAAACACCTTGAATCGATGGAAAGTCACGAGAGTAGTGATGGTGATGTCGTCGTCTTCGAGGGTCGCTGAACCTTTGTAGTAAAACGGAATGATTTTGCATGGTTGCATGCTTTGGGAGAAGGCTTTCGAGAGGAAGAGTGATTCTCTCATGGCGATTTCGCTGCTTTGGAGGTCATGCTCATCGTTAGGTGTGGCTGGCCAATACAACGTCTCTTCAGGAAGGTTCGACGGGATCAAGGCGTGCTTGAAGTTTCGCAACTTTACACCATCTCTCGTGCTTGTGGGGTCAGGAGCGAACCATCTTGTTATCTTCAGCGTTGCGGCCATCAACAGTGAATACGACGAGTAGACGACAGCACTGGTTACGTAGACGGTAACGAGGACATAGACAAGCCTCCTGACCATGGCAGAATCTAACATGGCCTAGCTGCGGAATGGTGCTGGGCACAGAACCTGTCAGGCAGACGACGGAGAGAAATTGGCCGACCTGGAATGTACATTGGCATTCTCCTGTCACGGGAATGTCTGATAATCCTGATACAGCTCTGTTCCCTTGTGGAAACTGGGAAAGGAACGTTCGTCATATTTTTCCACATCTGAGTTGTCGTGGACTGTGAGACTCATGATATGATGGTACAGTATCATCTTGAGATGTACATCAGGCCTGCCAAGTGTGTTCACACGACCTCCGACGAGCGTGGCACCGCAGTTGCAATGAGCCCACTCGCTGCATCTACCTCGGAAACATATGAACTCCTTGTATCGCTCCTAACCAAGTGTCCGTGAGTAATCTCATACAGAACATATACACCAACATATGTTTCCAGTCAGACAATTGAGATCCTTCCCGGCGATGGCTCCATCTGGATGCACACACAGAATCCGGATAACATCGAGTCGGAACCTTCCTTTGCCCCATTCCTTTTCGTCGAGGACAACCTCGGTATTCCACAAAAGATTCTTTACAAAGTCTATCTTCATGCTGTCGGTGTCTTCAAGTCCGCTCGCAGTTGCGTACCAACGCGACCGACGATAATGATCCAACGGAACCATGGCCTCGACGCCACTCTAGTCCGGATTTTGATCGCCTCATCGTCCATTCTGGTACTCGCCAATCCATCCCATCAGACAGCGCTTAATTCCAGAAAGCATCTCGTTCGAATGCATCTGATCGATCCGCACGCTGAACTGCGTTTCTTGGCATCCCTTCTCTCTTCACAGCACTGCGCTAAACATGCGGAGTTGTGGTACCACAGGCGATGGCTTCTTAGTGCCGCCTACGATCCGCGGTTCTCAGATACTGTGGGCGTGGATTCCCGTTTTCGCCTTCAATTCGCATCACAAGAAGCGCTCCAACAAGAACTCGAGTTGGTATCTCGAGCTTGCGAGCTCTATCCGCGGAATTACTTCGCCTGGACACATCGACTAGTATGCATGCGGAGTCTTCTGTCGGATTACCTCACTGGTACGGATACCGTCGGCTTTGTTCCGATTTTCCGCAACGAAATCGCAGAAGTCAAGGGATGGATCGACCGTCATGTGTCTGATTACAGCGCGATTCATTCCATTCTCGCACTCTCTCAAGCTACTTTCCAGAGTGGAAATTCGTCCTTGATGGAGATAATTATCGAGGAAGATCTACTGGATCATGCCACCTCCCTTGTGCAGGAATATCCCGCTCATGAGGCTCTTTGGATGTATATCCGAACAGCCCTTTCTATCTCAAACTCGTGGCAAACACGACAAACCCAACAGTTTGTAGATCATTTCGTCCAACCTCTAGCACATTCGCAACACTTGAAGACTGGTACAACAGATGATCTTGTCAAGGCATCCCAATGTGCCAGACAGTTTCTAGATAGAAGAACAAGCTATGGATTCACTCAGGGTCAGTATATACGAGATTTGGTATGCTTTCATGATGGTTGATGTTCACTTCCATTATAAAGTATGCTAGTATTCCACAGGATGTGACTGGATAGTTCTTTCATGAATGTTACTTATTTTCTACTAAATTATGAAGTTTGGTTCCCAGTTCCTGCTTTTGTGATACACCTTGACACCATGATATCTTGATTGTCTTAGGATTAACTGCATACTCTGAGAATCATAGATATACAAGTTTTTCTTTTCCCATTTACACTTATCCTGGAAGCCAATATTGCACCATATACTAAGGCTGGCTGTTCCTCTTACATCTCTCAATGTATGTTGTTATCTTAATAAGGTTTTCCCTTTCTCAGGGAAACTCACTAAAGGACTTGGGAGACCAATAACTAGGTTCAATTTAATCAATGAATTCATATTTTTAGCTTATATGGTTGATGAAACGCTCTCCTCTATTTCCTCGTCATCTTCCGCCAATTCTCCTACGTTCCCCGTAGGAAGGGGGTAGTCTTTACTATCCAAAGTCTTGGCACCAACATGTGCTTAAACTGTAGAACTAGGTGCGAGACCTGGTACGAGACCAATAAGTCTTTAAACTGTCGATTAGGTGAGAAGCCTCTCCGAGACCTTAGTACGTCTGTTAAACTACTGTAATTCCGCCTCGAGTTCCCCTTTTAGTATGCCGATTACGCTGCTATTAGATACTCGATCCTCAGTCCCTCTATTCGATATGCTACTACGCTGTCACTAGAAACTGTTCACCTTGTAGTACTCGCGTTTGCGCTCTGCTACTTGTACCCCTTTCCTGTCTCACGGTCCATTGGTGGATCCTTATTGCGTTGCAGCTGCTGTGCGCTGGCGTAATAACCCGTTATCTTCTTTGATCCGCCTATCGGATCTATTCGTTGAGTTATCTATAGAACTGGTGATCGGATCTCGGTATTTACGTTCGGATCTTGATTGCGGCCACTTTGCCCGGATCTCGGCATCCTTGTGAATCTTGATCGTTCATCTAGTTTCTTCTTTAATTTCGGACTTTGTTTCATACGATCGGATCTTGATCTCAGATCTCGATGCCCATCTCGATCGTTTAGTTTATATTAGTTTCCATTGCACTTGCGTTCATCGCATGTTGGACAATCCTTTCACTTTATTCACGACGTTCCCCTTTACCCATCGTGTACAGCCTTTACCGGCCCTTTACCTCACTTGATTACGTCGTTTCCTTCCATCGTGTTCTATTATATTCCATACCGGCCCTAAACCGGTTCGTAGTTAGTATATATAGTCGTAGTCGTATCACTTGTACGTCTTTACGCTTGAAATTCCCTTTCACTTGCTACAATCCTTTGAGGGTTGTATCTGTAAGTCTTCATTAGGGCTTTGTTATAGGTGACCGATATTTGGTCATTACATAATTTCAAGCGTACCCTCCCTTCTGTCGGTTTCCCGACATCTCCGGTCGTCGTTTGCGACCTTTCACTCCTCCATCTTCTTTACCTACTAAGTTTGCCTTCGGTTGCATACTTTATTGCACCGTTGATCCCTTCCCTTCCTCCCCTCCCTCTTCAGCGTCGTTCGCGAGTGTCTTACTCGCAGTAGACATAAATCCAGCCTTCGGGTGGTTGTCGCGAGACCTCGAGTTCGTCGAAGCACTAGGAGACTGTAGGACCCCCTACAGGTTGTGCTAGAAAACGGGAATTTAGATTCCTCTCCTCATTACCCGCTCCGCCCACTGTCCCGTGTCCCTCGCTCGTCGCGATACACACCATAGCCAGACTCCAGGCTTTAAGGAGCTATAGCTGGTCACTTGACGACCAAGAGTAGAGCACTCTCCCCGCGCTCGTATATACGGTCGTCCGCCGTCTAAATAAGGATAAAATTGCTATCGGGCATAGTGCATTAGCCCCCGTCGTCAGCTGAGTGCCTAGCTGTCCGTATTCCACTACGCTAGTGTGGACGGGTTCGCGTGATTACCCGCAACGTCACGTAGTCTAACTTCACTTAATGAAGTTTATTGTGCGTTAAAGTCGTCTTCCCGCTGTCGACCGTGCACACCTTCCTCTTGCCGCTGGAGATTTAGATTTCCATACTCCCGCCCTCGATCCTGAGTACGAGCGAAGTTCCTAGTAACTTGTACGCTCGGATAGTGCGTCCCTTTCCCGCTTTCGGTCTTGAGTACGTGGTGAAGCCAACAGTAACCCGTACGCTCGGACGTTGCGACAATTGAAGCTATAGAGCTTCCTCCTACAATTCCTCTCCTCTCCCTCTCCCAAGCCGACGTCACCGTCGTAATCTTCGCGAGTATTTTTATACTCTACTTCATAGGGTTAATCTACCTGTTCATATCCCCCCAAACGTTTGGGAATACTGTCGAAATAGAACTCGAAGCCCTCTAGCTTCTTCTTACAAGTACAATGAGTTTGACATCTAAGTTTAACTCGGCACGTCCCTCTACGGGATCAATAATGTGGAATGGCAAAGAGATTCCCGCCAAAGATTTCCAAAAACTACGGCAGTTGATGGAACTATCAGAAAAGCCCGTCGTAAACAGTGGTGTTCCTACCACTCCATCAGTCGCACCCGCCGCCGTCCCCGTAACCCCTAAGGTTACTAAAGAATCATCCACCGCCGCCGCTATGACTCCAATCGTAGCACAATGGGTCGCAGACCTAATCCTCTGGGTCATCCATTTTGAAAAGACCCAAGATAAGTCAACCATTCCCGCTCCCCCCATCCTTGACACGAAGGACATTTCAATTCGTGTTACCCGTAAAGGCAGAGTTTCGCCTGCCAAGGGCAAGTCATTGCCTGCAGAACCAACTGCGTCAACAAATGGAAAGAAAGCAGCGACGCCTGCTAAATCAACCGGATCAGCTGCTCCGCCAGCTAAATCAACCGGCAAAACCAAGAGTTGTGATGTGGCTGCAGTGCGCCCTCCAACCAAGGGTAAAATGTCGATTCTGGACGACATTAAAGCAAACCAGAGTCAGCTAGAGACGTTTACTAGCAAAGGGCTTATTCTCGGAAAGCCACACTGGTCACGAAAGAATGGCCTAGTGTACTGGGACGATAAGATTTATGTCCCCAAGGTTCAAGCGGTTCGAGACCGCATAATTAAGGAGAAACACGAAGGAGATGGTGGTCGCCATCTTGGTGTAAAAACTACTCGTGACGAAATTCGAGCCAAATACTATTGGCCAAAACAACGGAAGGATGTAGAGCGTTTTATCGCTCAATGCGCCAAATGCGCAACAAGATATCCAACTCGCGTTCGAGGTCCTTCAACCTCCAAAGTCACACCTCCTGTTCATTCCTACTCTCCTATCCCTCAGGACTATGATTTCGGTCCTTCGACATTCCCGCAGGTTCGCTTCCCTGCAAAATTAACTCCTGTTACTCTTCCCCCGGCCCCAATGTGGCCACCAATGACAGCACCCCCCAACGCCTTTATGACGTCATTCACCCCTTCGATCACACCAGCCTTTAGCTCGGATGTTGGTCCCAATACCCCCGGAGTCTTTAGTGGCTCTGGAATTCCTATGGACCTCAGCAGAGTCCAAATCGACAAGGAGGAGACTAACTCCTCATATGAACCAAGTGAGGCAGGCAAAACCTCTGAGCATTTTGCAACGCCAACAAGTTCCCGTCCCACTTCTCCAAAGCCGCAAAGTGAGGACAATAAAAAGCCGGCCGTTGTTCTTCCGAATGACGAATTCGATTGGTCGGAGCTAATACAGCTCCTCGAACAAGGAGAGAGAGTGGTCAATGAATTTGATCATCCATATACTCTCGATAACCTTGGGATTGTCTCCCTTTGGGTCGAAGGAATTGAGAGGTTCCTCCCCACTGGATGGCATCCTTACGGTTCTCTCCCCACTTCACCAGCGTCAACGGTGACCCCCTTGGAACGTTCTCGTTCCCCATCCCCCGTCCAGAGCAATGACGCAAAACTTGCTTTTTCTCCTGTTACATCCGCCGCGACCTCCCGCGCTCCGTCTCCGGTGTCTGAAGAAGATACCAAAACTGTCGTCGTCGATGACTTCGACTACTATGAAATTGAGGCTCACCTCAAAGACGGTACCGTGGTTCTTGGAACCGAACAAGAGACCTACTTCCTCGAAGAAAATGGTCTACTCTACTTCATCAACGAGGACCAAGAAAAGTTCTTAGTCGAGAAACCCCATCCACAAGCCAATGAGTGGATGCGCCGAACACGCTTTGCGCAACTAGTCGATGACGATTAGCATCTTTCGGTCGTCCGGAGTTCTCCCCTAGGAAGGGGGTAATGAAACGCTCTCCTCTACTTCCTCGTCATCTCCCGCCAATTCCCCTACGTTTCCCGTAGGAAGGGGGTAGTCTTTACTATCCAAAAGTCTGCACCAACATGTGCTTAAACTGTAGAACTGGGTGTGAGACCTGGTACGAGACCAATAAGTCTTTAAACTGTCGATTAGGTGAGAAGCCTGTCCGAGACCTTAGTATGTCTGTTAAAACTACTGTAATTCCGCCTCGAGTCCCCCTTCTAGTATGCCGGTTACGCTGCTATTAGATACTCGATCCTCAGTCCCTCTGTTCGATATGCTACTACGCTGTCACTAGAAACTGTTCACCTTGTAGTACTCGCGTTTGCGCTCTGCTATTCATATCCCTATCCTGTCTCACGGTCCATTGGTGGATCTTTATTGCGTTGCAGCTGCTGTGCGCTGGCGTAGTAACACGTTGTCTCCTTTGATCTGCCTATCAGATCTATTCGTTGAGTTATCTATAGAACTGGTGATCGGATCTCGGTATTTACATTCGGATCTTGATTGCGGCCACTTTGCCCGGATCTCGGCATCCTTGTGAATCTTGATCGTTCATTAAGTTTCTTCTTTGATTTCGGACTTTGTTTTATACGATCGGATCTTGATCTCAGATCTCGATGCCCATCTCGATCGTCTAGTTTATATTAGTTTCCATTGCACTTGCGTCTTCCGCATGTTGGACAATTCTTCACTTCATTCACGACGTTCCCCTTTACCCATCGTGTACAGCCTTTACCGACCCTTTACCTCACTTGCTTACGTCGTTTCCTTCCATCGTGTTCTATGATATTCTGTACCGGCCCTAAACCGGTTCATAGTCAGTATATATAGTCGTAGTCGTATCACTTGTACGTCTTTACGCTTGAAATTCCCTTTCACTTGCTGCAATCCTTTGGGGTTGTATTTGTGAGTCATCATTAGGGCTTTGTTATAAGTGACCGATATTTGGTCATTACAGTGCCTGTGGTTCAATACACGAAATGAACAGTGTAATTTGACACAGTAGGCAATGTTGAGGGTCAGTGCATATCACCTTTGTGTTACCTGAAAAGGACATTGCTGATTCTGCAATGCAGAACTCTAGACGTCATGCAGGCTTGTTGTATTATGGAGTGCAAATCACACTCAGATAGGAGGTAGGGGTGGATATTCATTCAAAAAGTACAAAGGATGAAACTGAAGCCCATATCAGAAAATCGCCCCATACACTCCCTGTCAATCGTCCTCCCTAGCCTTTAGTTGCACTCAATTTTACACCAATCAGTATGGGAAAATAAGATGATCACCCAGCTGAAGAGCCCCAGTTAGGGAAACATAAAAGGTATTCTGTTATGCTTGGCCTGGAGGTGGACAAGCAGAACTCAGTAAAGCAAGGACTAGGGAGTTGACTCAACGATGGAGTCCAATGAT
Source organism: Boletus sensibilis (assembly GCA_038092655.1). Taxonomy (NCBI): domain Eukaryota; kingdom Fungi; phylum Basidiomycota; class Agaricomycetes; order Boletales; family Boletaceae; genus Boletus; species Boletus sensibilis. Next base: position 9,537 of record JBBPQU010000132.1, on the reverse strand, counting down.
GACTTCCACGAGGGACTTCCAAGTGGTGGAACGACCAACTAGTATACACTAGAAGGTGGAGACTTCCCTAGCAACGGCTAAGGTGGTTGACTGAGGTAGAGATGACGACTCGAGATGAGCTGGGCTTAGAGGGGGGACGAGAGGAGGAAAGGCAGCGATGTATAAGGTAGACTAAGTAGGTCTAAGCTGAGTTACATCGATGTAGGGAATCAGTTTATATACGAGACGAGCCTGGGAAGTAAAGTATAAAAGAGGTATATACGCGTCATCATGGAAACCCATGGAAGGGTATGGAATAAGGATGACGCGTCGTGACGTGTAAGTGTGGAAGGTAATAGAAAGAGATGGAACAACGCTGACACGTCATATGACTAAACAATGATGAGTAAAGAAGAAGATAAAGAAACACGTCGAGCGGGGCTTGAACAATTGATGCAGTAGTCCATAGGCAAGACGAGGGAAAACATAGACGAAGGAAAAAGAGTACATGCAAGTCATAACATATTCCTTATGTTGTGTGATGTCTGTTTAACATATTGAACAATGCTTGTAGGAATGGAGGAGACTCTGCAACAACAGAAAAGGACCCAGACTCCGAAGGCACACATTAGATGGTGGCGAGCTCAGATGTGGAGGCAATCAATCATGAAAATGCCGATCAAGAGGTTAGTGAGCAAGGTCTCGAAATGCAATGTGCTAACAGTGGCATGTCATACACGCAGGCTTCTTCTCAAATTGTTCATATGACTCACACATCATCATCCTCACAGGTACAAGGGAGCACTGAGAATCCCTTACGAAAAGGGAAGGACGTGAAGAGAGTTAAAAATGTTGTCCTAAAGATGAAAGAGGAATCTGGCGAGCGAAAGGTAACTGTGCAGACTGTCATCCCACAGCCTTGTCGAAACCTCATGGACCATCAACAAGTGGCACACTACGATGACAAGCTGATGAAGTGAGTATTCATTTTGCGTGAGATTATGATTGATCCAGGCAGTCAGGCACATCAACACTCTATCATCATTCATCAATAAAGAGATGAATGTGTACTCTCTTGGAAAAATCTTACCAACTGTGACCTGGGGGAGTTATCAGTGATTTGCTGACCATCGTGCGCTCCTCTGCAATCCCATCACGAATGAACCAATTATCATTTGGACCGTGGGACACATTGTGTTGGCCTGGTTTTTAAAAAGTGGGGTACTGGATAAACAAGCGTCAGTAATGGTTATGCCACTATCAGAATCCTTGGCAGTGCAGACTGCAAAACTGTTTGCTGGGCTTGCGAGTCCACCTACAAGTAAGTATTTATTTCCCTGTGATGAAACGGGTCTGGATGACACGTTGTGATGGTTACACAGATGTTGCAGCACGTACTGCAAATGCAGTGTGGGCGACAAAATGGCAGAGCGAGAAAGGGTTCAATGATCCTGTGGGTGTCCTTTTTTTAATATAGCCTTGCTGACCATCAAAAGTTATTATTCGGTGAGGTCTATGACGCTCGGGAGGTGTTGACTGTCAAGTCGGAGATGGCCCCCTATTCTGCCCTTGATCTCAAGAAAGATGATCTAGTGTTACTTGAGTCTAACATAACACACTACCATGCTAAGGACTCTGATAACAAGTGGACGTCCCAATGTGTTCAGATGGAAATGTTGGCAGTTTCATTGATATTCAGTGCAGAGACAACAATTGTTGACCACCAGGGTGGCTCTCGTGACATGTTGGGATTGAGAATCTAGATTATTCCAAGTCTGATAAAACACTTGTGTAACAAATAAAGTCTTCATTACAAAATGTTGAATGAGATTCTGAGCCGAATGATCATAAAGAAGAGGAAACGATGTCAATAGCACAATTGGCTCGGATGAAACACATTGGCTTGTCATTCAGGTTGTTACACAGCACAGAACTGGACATCAACAACATTACTAGATCACACTGTTAATCGCAAACTCGAGCAAGCATCTACATAGACACATCATCACATGTAACCTTCTGGTGAAACCTAAGAAACTATCAGTGCAATAAAACCCAGCAATGAAAATTACTCAACTCTCTATCACGTCTGTGATGTCCATAACAAAATCCTCCTTCACATCCGCAATGGTGTAACCGTGACAGATCCTGAAGATAAGGTATGGGCAATTGGTTATCCCATCATTGTGGCGCTTCTTGTCAAATAGACCTAAGAACCATTTGCAGGGTCTATCCGTTGATAAGTTGACAACACACGCAATGACATTATCCAATTGATCAAACAACTCTTGCATGTCAATGATACGAAAATTGCCGTTTTGTGTCTCAGCAATTTTGACAGGTCGGAACCCGCTCCACCTTCCAGCAGCAATGTAAAACACCATCACCTCCCTCTTCACATGCCTCTCTGATCGAAGTTCTTGTTCCTCAACCAAACTACAACACATCAGATGTTTTACCCTTGGAGGTACATGAACTCACAAATCAATGACATTGATAATATCACTAGAATGTTCAACAGTCAGATCAACATATTTTTTGTCCAACGCTCTGCGTCCGATGATCAAATATGGACACTTGATAATTCCTGGGGGACCATTCTGCAGTCTGGCATCAAAGACAACCACGATCTCATCGGGGCCAGCTCCATTGATTCCAGAGCTACTAAACACAGCAATACAAGTAATGCGTCCGGTAAGCATCACAACATTGAATGCTGTTTTTTCTGCAAGACGAGGTGGGAGTTATACCTGCAGAAAACCTTTGCTGAGGCCATTGCTGCGAAGGTAAATGTTCACTGTTTGAAGGGAGTTACAAGCCGCCATAATGGTTTCATACTGAAATGATGGTCATGACAGGCTCCTCTTACCTGGTGTTCAGAGGGGTCATGTCACACTCATCCACGATATGCCATCACCCATACTTAAGGGGCTTAGTGATGGCCCCCACCCCTCAAACTTGAATGTCTGTCAACATCACATCTCATACAGCCTGCTTTGCAAATGCAGAGCTGTAGGAGCAAGTGTTAAACTTGTTACCTCTCACAGACCTTATGAATACAGCCAGCACCAACCACGCATTCCATTCCGCCGTCATCCAACTCTTTCAACACCAAATCCATCGCCTTGCAGTGCGCTTTTTTGATTCTCCCTTAGCGTTTCATCACACACTCTGATGCACCCACATGGTCATCTCCGGATCTGCAGCCCTCAAGTTATTGTTCTCATCTGAGAACCAAGGATGGGAGATCAATGATTTGGATATATATGTCGCTGCCAATCACTTCCAACCTTTAGCACACTATCTGCATTGTGATGGATACGTCCGTGTCCAGCCTGACATGCATGAAGGGTCTTGTAACTTATCCAGAGCAATTCAATCAATCACGACCTTTCATCTGAATGGACGAAAGGTAGACCTCATTGAGTCTCAAAGTGATTCCCTGCTCACCCCTATATTTCACTTCCATCTCACCACCTTGATGAACTACATGTCAACAGATGCTATTTTTTCTGCATATCTGTCTCTAGCCTTGCAGCGGCAGGCCATCATACATCCCATACAATCAGACATGGGTGGCTGGACACTTCGCACGTTAACTGCTCTGCGCAAATATAGGGAATGTGGCATGCACATCAAAACCCCAATGCAGTCACGCAAGCAAGAGCAACAGTGAGGACTGTTTCACCATATCTGTAGTCATGCAATGGGTTGTTCTGAGACGTGAAGAACAACCAAAGACAGAGGGTGTTTGTGGGCATGTATTCACATCATAGCTGATGACCTGCCAATGGAAACTCAAGACAAGTGAAAACATAAAACTATATGCTGGCGTTTGGGTGGAAATCAGTGTGCTAGGCACATTGGATATGATAAACCTTACGTACTTTCTGCATAAATCTTGCACACATCATTATTGTCGCTACATTCTCCTTCATGACTCTAATGCATCTTCCTTGCTTTTTTCGCTGACTCCCACCAAATGCTATTTATATAATGCCCAATGAAAATTAAAACTTGCGGGTCCAGGGGTGCCCGGAGGGCCATTATATAACATATCAAAAGCTGAGGGTGGGTGTGTGTGTCCTTGCCTGTATATATTCACATCTCCCCCTATCCCCTTTTAATTACAGGGGCCAATAGAGCTGGTCAGGGGGATCAGGGCAGCAATGCAGCAATGCAGCATCATAGAAGACATATATTCTGATATTCTGAGATAGAGAACATAGTGTCCTACCCTCAGAATGAGTAGCTACTGATAGCTTTTACATGTATCACTGATAATGGATCTATAAATCATCTGCATGGAATTACTGGATTATAAGTGGATAGGGCTCTGTCTATAGGTACTATATATCTCTAAATAAAACCTAGAGTAAATATACTGAGAATTGAGAGCAAGGGAGATGAAACAAAAAGATGAAAAGCATGGGAAAGGGGCTAAAAATGCGGAGACTTGAGAAAACATACAATTATAGATTACATATCAACTGGGAGTGTATTACAGCAGTTCTCATAGGTATATTCAATCATTCCTGTCATTTCTATGTTGTTATATTTTTTGATTTGATTGTATTATATGTCAAAAATGCGAAAATTGAGTAAATCTCCTATACTATATTAGAGAACTATGCTCTGGTTCAATCACCCTATAGGGGATTGCAATCAAATTTCGCATTTTTGACATATAGAACCACTAAATAAGAACTATCACAACATGGAAATGACAGGCATGATTGAATATACCTATGAGAACTGCTGTAATACACTCCCAGTTGATATGTAATCTATAATTGTATGTTTTCTCAAGTCTCCGCATTTTTAGCCCCTTTCCCATGCTTTTCATCTTTTTGTTTCATCTCCCTTGCTCTCAATTCTCAGTATATTCACTCTAGGTTTTATTTAGAGATATATAGTACCTATAGACAGAGCCCTATCCACTTATAATCCAGTAATTCAATGCAGATGATTTATAGGTCCATTATCAGTGATACATATAAAAGCTATCAGTAGCTACTCATTCTGAGGGTAGGACACTATGTTCTCTATCTCAGAATATTATAATATATGTCTTCTATGATGCTGCATTGCTGCATTGCTGCCCTGATCCCCCTGACCAGCTCTATTGGCTCCTGTAATTAAAAGGGGATAGGGGGAGATGTGAATATATACAGGCAAGGACACACACACCCACCCTCAGCTTTTGATATGTTATATAATGGCCCTCCGGGCACCCCTGGATCTGCAAGTTTTAATTTTCATTGGGCATTATATAAATAGCATTTGGTGAGAGTCAGTGAAAAAAGCAAGGAAGATGCATTAGGGTCATGAAGGAGAATGTAGCAACAATGATGATGTGTGCAAGATTTATGCAGAAAGTATGTAAGGTTTATTATACCCAATGTGCCTAGCACAATGATTTCCACCCAAATGCCAGCATATAGTTTTATATTTTCGCTCGTCTTGAGTTTCCATTGGCAGGTCGTCAGCTATGATGTGAATACGTGCCCACAAACACCCTCTGTCTTCAGTTGTTCTTTGCGTCTCAGAACAACCCGTTGCATGACTACAGATATGGTGAAACAGTCCTTGCTGTTGCTCTTGCTTGTGTGACTGCATTGGGGTTTTGATGTGCATGCCACATTCCCTATATTTGTGCAGAGCGGTTAACGTGCGAAGTGTCCAGCCACCCATGTCTGATTGTATGGGATGTATGATGGCCTGCCGCTGCAAGGCTAGAGACGGATATGCAGAAAAAATAGCGTCTGTTGACATGTAGTTCATCAAGGCGGTGAGATGGAAGTGAAATATAGGGGTGAGCGGGGAATCACTTTGAGACTCAATGAGGTCTACCTTTCGTCCATTCAGATGAAAGGTCGTGATTGATTGAATTGCTCTGGGTAAGTTACAAGACCCTTCATGCATGTCAGGCTGGACACGGACATATCCATCACAATGCAGATAGTGTGCTAAAGGTTGGAAGTGATTGGCAGTGACATATATATCCAAATCGTTGATCTTCCATTCTTGGTTCTCAGATGAGAACAATAACTTGAGGGCTGCAGATCCGGAGATGACCGTGTGGGTGCATCGGAGTGTGTGATGAAACGCTAAGGGAGAATCAAAAAAGCGCGCTGCAAGGCGATGGATTCGGTGTTGAAAGAGTTGGATGACGGCGGAATGGAATGCGTGGTTGGTGCCGGCTGTATTCATAAGGTCTGTGAGAGGTAACAAGTTTAACACTTGCTCCTACAGCTCTGCATTTGCAAAGCAGGCTGTATGAGATGCAATGTTGACAAACATTCAAGTTTGAGGGGTGGGGGCCGTCACTAAGCCCCTTAAGTATGGGTGATGGCATATCATGGATGAGTGTGACATGACCCCTCTGAACACCAGGTAAGAGGAGCCTGTCATGACCATCATTTCAGTATGAAACCATTATGGCGGCTTGTAACTCCCTTCAAATAGTGAACATTTACCTTCGCAGCAATGGCCTCAGCGAAGGTTTTCTGCAGGTATAACTCCCACCTCGTCTTGCAGAAAAAACAGCATTCAATGTTGTGATGCTTACTGGACGCATTACTTGTACTGCTGTGTTTGGTAGCTCTGGAATCAATGGAGCTGGCCCCGATGAGATCGTGGTTGTCTTTGATGCCAGACTGCAGAATGGTCCCCCAGGCATTATCAAGTGTCCATATTTGATCATTGGACGCAGAGTGTCGGACAAGAAATACATTGATCTGACTGTTGAACATTCTAATGATATTATCAATGTCATTGATTCGTGAGTTCACGTACCTCCAAGGGTAAAACATCTGATGTGTTGTAGTTTGGTTGAGGAACAAGAACTTTGATCAGAGAGGCATGTGAAGAGGGAGGTGATGGTGTTTTACATTGCCGCTGGAAGGTGGAGTGGGTTCCGACCTGTCAAAATTGCTGAGACACAAAACGGCAATTTTCGTATCATTGACATGCAAGAGTTGTTTGATCAATTGGATAATGTCATTGCATGTGTTGTCGACTTATCAACGAGTAGACCCTGCAAATGGTTCTTAGGTCTATTTGACAAGAAGCGCCACAATGATGGGATGACCAATTGCCCATACCTTATCTTTAGGATCTATCATGGTTACACCATTGCAGATGTAAAGGAGGATTTTGTTATGGACATCACAGACATGATAGAGAGTTGAGTAATTTTCATTGCTGGGTTTTATTGCACTGATAGTTTCTTAGGTTTTACCAGGAGGTTGCATGTGATGATGTGTCTATGTAGATGCTTGCTCGAGTTTGCGATTAACGGTGTGATCTAGTAATGTTGTTGATGTCCAGTTCTGTGCTGTGTAACAACCTGAATGACAAGCCAATGTGTTTCATCCGAGCCAATTGTGCTATTGACATCGTTTCCTCTTCTTTATGATCATTCAGCTCAGAATCTCATTCGACATTTTGTAATGAAGACTTTATTTGTTACACAAGTGTTTTATCAGACTTGGAACAATCTAGATTCTCAATCCCAACACGTCACGAGAGCCACCCTGGTGGTCAACAATTGTTGTCTCTGCACTGAATATCAATGAGACTGCCAACATTTCCATCTGAACACATTGGGACGTCCACTTGTTATCAGAGTCCTTAGCGTGGTAGCACATTACATTAGACTCAAGTAACACTAGATCATCTTTCTTGAGATCAAGGGCAGAATAGGGGGCCATCTCCGACTTGACAGTCAACACCTCCCGAGCGTCATAGACCTCACCAAATAATAACTTTTGATGGTCAGCAAGGCTATATTAAAAAAAGGACACCCACAGGATCATCGGACCCTTTCTCGCTCTGCCATTTTGTCGCCCACACTGCATTTGCAGTACGTGCTGCAACATCTGTGTAGCTGTCACAATGTGTCATCCAGACCCATTTCATCGCAGGGAAATAAATACTTACTTGTAGGTGGACTCGCAAGCCCAGCAAACAGTTTTGCAGTCTGCACTGCCAAGGATTCTAATAGTGGCATAACCGTTACTGACACTTGTTTATCCAGTACCCCACTTTTTAAAAACCAGGCTGACACAATGTGTCCCACGGTTCAAATGATAATTGGTTCATTCATGATGGGATTGCAGAGGAGCACACGATGGTCAGCAAATCGCTGATAACTCCCCCAGGTCGCAGTTGGTAAGATCTTTCCAAGAGAGTACACATTCATCTCTTTATTGATGAATGATGATAGAGTGTTGATGTGCCTGACTGCCTGGATCAATCATAATCTCACGCAAAATGAATACTCACTTCATCAGCTTGTCATCATAGTGTGCCACTTGTTGATGGTCCACGAGGTTTCAACAAGGCTGTGGGATGACAGTCTGCACAGTTACCTTTCGCTCACCAGATTCCTCTTTCGTCTTTAGGACAACATTTTTAACTCTCTTTACGTCCTTCCCTTTTCGTAAGGGATTCTCAGTGCTCCCTTGTACCTGTGAGGATGATGATATGTGAGTCATATGAACAATTTGAGAAGAAGCCTGCGTGTGTGACATGCCACTGTTAGCACATTGCATTTTAAGACCTTGCTCACTAACCTCTTGATCAGCATTTTTATGATTGATTGCCTCCACATCTGAGCTCGCCACCACCTGATGTGTGCCTTCGGAGTCCGGGTCCTTTTCTGTTGTTGCAGAGTTTCCTCCATTCCTACAAGCATTGTTCAATATGTTAAACAGACATCACACGACATAAGGAATATGTTACGACTTGCATGTACTCTTTTTCCTTCGTCTATGTTTTCCCTTGACTTGCCTATGGACTACCGCGTCAGTTGTTCGAGCCCCGCTCGACACGTTTCTTTATCATCTTCTTTACTCATCATTGTTTAGTCATATGATGCATCAGCGTTGTTCCATCTCTTTCTATTATCTTCCACACTTACGCGTCACGACATGTCATTCTTATTCCATACCTTTCCATGGGTTTCCATGATGACATGTATATACCTCTTTTATACTTTACTTCCCAGGCTCGTCTCATATATAAACCAATTCCCTACATCAATGTAACTCAGCTTAGACCTACTCAGTCTACCTTATATATTGCTGCCTTTCCTCCTCTCGTCCCCCCTCTAAGCCCGGCTCATCTCGAGTTGTCATCTCTACCTTGGTCAACCACCTTAGCCATTGCTAGGGAAGTCTCCACCTTCTAGTGTGTACTAGTTGGTCGTTCCACCACTTGGAAGTCCTTCGTAGAAGTCATTATTGGACTCTGTCGTTAAGTCAACTCCCTAGTCCTTGCTTTACTGAGTTCTGCTTGTCCATTTCCAGGCCAAGCGTAACAGAATACCTTTTATGTTTCCCTAACTGGGGCTCTTCAGCTGGGTGATCATCTCATTTTCCCATACTGATTGGTGTAAAATTGAGTGCAACTAAAGGCTAGGGAGGATGATTGACAGGGAGTGTATGGGGCGATTTTCTGATATGGGCTTCAGTTTCATCCTTTGTACTTTTTGAATGAATATCCACCCCTACCTCCTATCTGAGTGTGATTTGCACTCCATAATACAACAAG